>JASDQU010106067.1:139592-157340 GCA_032191745.1 Picea mariana
TGTTTTGTAAAGCAATAAACTAATTTCATTATTTTTTAAAGGCAAACTAATAAAATATTTCACATTTATTTTGCCCCACCTTGCAAGAGGGTGGCCCCTAGCCATTCCTTGCAATAACGGAAGGCTTGGTTTAATTTAAAATCATTGCTCAAAGTAAAATTTATTTCCCAACGTTTGCCCCGTATTCTCTCCCCTTGCCACTTAGTTGGATCCTGGGTGACGAGAAAGGGCAAAGGTTGGAGGTAGTAATTAGGCATCCAAAACCAATTATTGTTTTTGCACCATAAAATCAAAGACTTGGAAAGAAGCTCGGGGTGCTAGGTCGGGGACGATCTCACGACGCTCGACGTCCTCCGGGTGGAGTACCTTGAAACTTTGGGTTTGACCTGCGAAGCTAGGGTAGGCCTTGTTGCCATACTTCTTGAGTACCCAACACTCCCTTTTGGTCAAAACAATAATGGTTTTGGGGTAGTTACATAGTTTAGGACTCAATCTATCAAACTTGATCCCTTAATCAAAGTGACATTTAAAATCTACTAAAATTAAGCTACAACTACATTCATAACACTTGCAATACATGTTTCAAGGCATCTCACAACAGAGCATCTCAATTTCATTTTGCAAGCAACCTTATGATGGTATGATTTATTTTCCAAGCAAGTCCTTTTCAAGCAAGTATTTAATTTCAAGTTTTACAATCACATTTAAGGCAATTCACTTTTCATACATTTGGGTATTTCAAGTGATTCACATTTCAAGCATATCTACATTTTGGTGTCTCATGTGATTGGTGTATAATCTAATTTCCCTTGTATATTTGTAAAATCGTTATTTATAACCATTTCCATTTCACAAAGTTTTGTGTATGATATATTTCATTTTGTAAGTTGAATGTTTCATTTATCTAACTATCTCTTTCATGTATATTGTGTAATTAACTAGTTCATCTTGTTCATTGTAAACTATCTGGTATTTCAATTTGTATATCTCAATTGTAACGTAATTCTTGTTGTATCCTATAGCATTATTTATCTCTTGTATAAGTTGTATTTAATCCTTTAATTGTGTAATCTAATTGACCCCTTGCCCAACCTTAGGCACTATTCATAGTTGACTTAGGGAAAGGTTTGACTCTCATTGAAAGATTTGCACTTGCATTGTTGCTTGCCATATAGGCTAGTTTCCCCTCACCTTTAACAAACTAAAATTAACTCCTAGAATTCATCTAATAATTCACATAGTAATTAGGGTCTACCCCCCTTGGCTTCCCTAGGAGTAAGCCCAGATGGAAGAGGTTCAAGTCAAAGTGACAGCGTGGGCTTTGAACCTAGGTATTGTGCCTCCAAGGACACACTAAGTGAATAGGACTTAGCTCACATTTGCAAGTGTGTATTAGGACGACAATAGGTCCCAAGGGTGGGGCCAAGCAACAACAGAGAGGAGGTGAGTAGTAGAGGGATATGACCAAAGTTAAATGCTTTGCTTGTAACAAGATGGGGCACTATGTTGGACAGTGTCCCAACAAGATGAAGAAGTAGGGTGGTACAACATCAATTGAGGAGGATGAGTTTGCCTCTCAGTTTGAGAGGGAGATGTCCTTGCTTGTCAGTCTATCTACAGTTGATACACCATCCAATGTATGGTACATAAACAATGGAGCATCCATTCATATGTCTGGTGTTAGAGATCACATTACTGATCACCAAGGGTGGCACATACAGGACATCCCTGAACACCAAGGGTGGCATCAACTCCCTCTGAAAAGAAACTGTTCCATGCCCAGCCGCCTTGACTATGGTGTTATCCCCAAGCAATATCTCCAACTTGATCTCAGAGATCCTGAGATCAAGTTGGAGATATTGCTTGGGAATAACACCATAGTTAGGGAAACTGGGTGTGGAACAGTTTCTTTTCAGAGGGAGTTGATTCCACCCTTGGTGTTCAGGGATGTCTTGTATGTCCCTGGGTTGAAGAAGAATTTGATTTCAGTTTCCTCCCTTCAGGATAGGGGATTTGGTGTCCTTCAGAGGGATAAAGGTCCTCATTCACCTTAAGGGGTCCAGTGTCACTTCTGAGTGATTTGGACACGAGATGGGAATTTGTACAGACTCAGTTTTCAGCCATTACATGCCTTGGTTAGTAGCAACAACAATAATCAGTTGTGTGAGCTATGGCATCAGAGGATGGCTCATTTGCATCATGGAGCTCTAAGAGTGTTGAGGGAGATTGTGACAGGTTTGCCATAGTTCGACACTGAGCATCAAGATGTTTGCAGAGGGTATACTCTTGGTAAGTACACCAAGACTGTCTTTCCCAACAACGACAATAGATCAACTAGGATACTTGATTTGGTACACACTGATGTGTGCAGACCCATGTCATTGGTTTCTTTGGCCAGTTGTGAGTACTATGTGACTTTCATTGATGACCACTCTGGGAAGACCTGGATCTATTTCTTGAAGACCAAGAGTGAGGTCTTCAAGAAGTTCCAAGAGTTTAAGGCTCTTGTGGATAACCAGACAAGGAGAAAGATCAAGGTCTTGCGGTTGGACAATGGGGGTGAGTATACCTCCACATAGTTTGCAGACTTTTGCACCCAACAAGGTATCATGAGGCAGTTGACTATTTCTTACAACCCCCAGTAGAATGGGGTTGCTGAGTGGAAGAACAGGGCCATTGTTGGTGCGGCGAGATAGATGTTACATGATCACACCCTACCATTTTTCTTATGGGCAGAGGCTTGTAGTACTGCAGTGTATCTGCAGAACAAGAGTCCCCATAGAGCTCTGGGGAGAAAGACTCCAGAGGAGGCCTTCACTGGGAGTAGGCCTGATGTTGAGCACCTTTGCATATTTGGGTGTTTGACGTTCTCTCATGTCCCTTCTGAGAAGAGGACAAAGCTAGATCCCAAAGCAGAGAAGGGGATCCTAGTTGGATACAACGAGGTCTCAAAGGCCTATCGGATCTACATACTAGCACTGAGGAGAGTTGTTGTGAGGAGAGATGCTAGATTCGATGAGGATAGAGCCTTTCAGAGATCTTGTGAGTTGAGAGATAAAGTTGAGGAGGTCCCACAGAGACAGGTATATTCACCTCAGGGGACACAGCCTCAGGTGTCTATTACACCGAGTTTAGGGGTGACTCATCCACCCAATACAGTGACAGGATCACAGGGGTATGGTACGTAGACTACAGGTGCACGTGCTTTAGGATCTAAGACATCTATGGATGGGACTGAGGGGCATGAGGATATTGATCCACGAGAGGTTACTTCAGGGAAGAAGAAACTGAGATGGTTTCAGGAGACCCTGAAGGAAGCCAAGGAGCATGTTGGTGAGCCCAAGAGGTTGATGAGAGAGAGAAGAGCACCAGATAGGTTTGGTTCATACTTGGCCATGGTGACTAGCATCACAGATTCCGATTCCATTATTGATGATCAGATTGCAAACATTCTCACAAAGTCTTTGCCAAGAGGAAAGCATGTCTACTTCAGAGACAAGATGAGAGTGGTGAAGAACACTTTCCTTGGTAAGAGGGAGTGTTGAGTTTTGGTACCTTGGAAAGTGGTTCCCTTGTGTTATTCAGTGTCTAACACAAAGGGGGAAAAAGTGACCCTCAACTCACTTTACTTTATGGTATAAAGTCAAAGCGACTTTATGGGAATTGGTTCCTAGGTTAGCCTAAGGATGAGGCTAAGGGGAAAGGTATGAGGAGTTAGGGCATTCATTCATTCACTCATGAGTTTTGAGTGAAGAGAGGAGAGGAAGAGAGTTTTGGAGAAGAGAGGGCGCACCATTGGTTGAGGGCACCGTTGTTTGAGCTTGAGGAGAGGTGCACCAAAAGAGTGAGGGCGTACAAGCTCAAGGGAAAAGGGCGCACTAGCTAAGGAAGGGGGCACAAGCATTCAAGAGGGCGCACCATAGCAAGGAAGTGCACTTGTTTTGAGAAGAAGCAAGGGCACAGCATATGCTAGAGGGCACACTCATTAAGGGAAAGAGGCACAAACTTCAAGGTAGCAGGAAGCTACAAGAAGGGGCGCAAAAGCCAAGGAGAAAAGGTGCACCAAGCAAAGGGGGTACAAACTCCAATGTAGCAGGCAGCAAAGAGAAGGGGTGCAAATCCCAAGAAGGGCATGCACTTCAAGGAAGAACCATATGCCAAGCTTGAGAGGAGTTGGCTATTGTAATCAGGTTCTTCTGGTGTATTTATTTTGCTATACTATTTCTCTGAAGACTCCATAATAAATTGGCTCTCTAACTGGTTTTCCCCATGGGGGTTTTTCCGTCCATTTCTGTGGTTTGCATATTTACTTATCAGCATTTAGAGTGTTAAATATCTAGAGGGTATTTTCTGTTTTGAAGTAGTTTGAATGTGCTAATCATGGACAGCAAGACTTTCTAATTAAACCCTTCAAAAGAGCAGTGAATCATTCCTAAAAGGCTGTCCTAAAACAGCATTTTATCAGACCTGTTAGCAGCCTTCAAACAACAGCTATAACAGATCTGTTTGCTGTCAGAAAAGGACAGAAATACAGGCCTGTTAGTGACCTTGTTACAGTCCCTAAGACAGACATGTAGCAGCTTAAAGGAGCCTCAATTTTCTTCAATATTTGGGGTTAGTTTGGCTTGTGTGATATCTTATCTGTTCCTCATAATTTCCAGCTTGCAGGCTCTTTTATTTTCAACAATATTTGGGCAACCTCGAGGAAGGTGGCAGGTTTGGTTCATTGGTAGATGTCAGGTAGATGCCAGGTTGTTGAGTTGGGTAGGAGTTGGCGAGAAGGTCGATCTGGAGTTGGAAGCTGGAAGGCACTTGTGTTTTTTATATTCAACGCTTTCGAGCAAGGAGACTATGTAGGAAGAATATCCTTTTCTCGAGGGATTTGTGGGATGCTGATTCTCACTCTTGGAAGGGTTGGCACTTAGTGGCTCAAGAGTTTGCTTTGTCTCTTGTGGATTTGCTCACTTTCTTGAAGATTGTTGTTGCTCATCTCATAGGATGATCTTTTCAAGATGAACATTGATATGAGAGGTTCCATTTGGTGTGGTTGGGAGTGGAGTTTTGGGAACCCTTTGACCCTGTATGATTCTTGTACACTTCACTTCATTTTGCAATAGAGACATGCTGGACCCAATCTTGAATGCTTGGTGAGCTTCGTTGGATGCTGAAAATAGTTGGATTCGGAGATTGTATAGTGTTTAGTTGATGCGGGTTTCCTTTAAACTGTGTTTTTACTTGGTTGGTGATCTATTAGGGTCTTTCTTCCAAGGCTTGGTTGGCCAAGAGTGTCCTTCCAGATGGACTTTGCCTCTCTTTTCCAAAGGTGGAAACTGTGAAGCATATTTTATGGGATCGCTTCTTTGTGAGGTCTTGTTGGGAGAAGGTTCAATTGCAGTTGGCAAGTATTCTTCAGGGGCATCTACATTGGAGGGCAGTGCTGTTGGGGGATGCTAGATCTGTGATTCAGGACTGGCATTGTTTAAGAATTTGAGCATTATTTGTTCTTTGGAAACTCTGCTGCAAATACGTGTTTGATAATGAGGTCAGTTCTTTGGTCACCTTTTGTCAGTTATGGAGATTGGAGGTACGTATGCAGCTGTTATTGATTAAGGATCATTATTGATTAAGGATACCAAACTGTTAAACTCTGCCGCCTATTCTGATTTCGTAGCTGTTTTAATTTTCTTAAGGAAGAGGATGTAAATATCATTGAACATACCCTTGCTTTCCTTTCTTATTGCTGATGTTAATAGTTTTCTGTATAAATAGGATATATCTTTTACCAAAAAGTTAAAAAAAAATTATACTTTGGAGTCGTGTTCCCCATCTATATATTGTGTGTGCATTATTTATATTGTCATCTTGGGTGATTTCGTTCATTACAAAACCATTGGTGTATTTTGTCTCTAGAGATTCTATAGTGGCACTGGTTATCATGAACTTTACTTCTTTTGTTGAAGTATGAAACATTATCTATGTTCAAGAAGGGCTGATATGTTTGTTATGTGAAATGACAGGCAGGCGACATCAGAGTCTTCAGCTGGAACTGCTGTATCTACATTACATTCAGATGCTTCAGAAACATAAAGCGTCCCTAAGACCCTCTCAGACATGGGACATCATAGTGCAAGGTCTCAGTCAATATCCCTGGAATTCAGAAATGTGCTCTTCATTGATATGCACCATCTCTGTGCCTGCCTTCACAAGCAAGCTTCGTCGCCTATTTGATGAATACTGTCAAAAGTAATGTTTCTTTATTATCCTGCAGACATGTTAGTTTCTCAGCTATTTTTTCCATTAGTACAGTAGCAGATTTGGTTGAGTGGTTGAAAAAATAGATAATTATAAGATAAGTTGAAAAATATTCAAACATTGTCCTCACTGAGTCTGCAGTTCCATTTTACGTGATTTAATTTCATAATCTTCAGGACATAAGATCCAATTTATTAAACATATCTATGAGATTTATATAATTTAAGGTAAGGATTGGCATTTTTTATCACTATCTTAATAGTATGTTATGCTAATTTTTCTCACTTGTCAAAGGATACATCTCTATATCTAGAAGAACTTATAGCATATGTTCCCCATAGCTTTTCTGTCCATTCATTTCGAAAAGGTAAAGAATTACGTCTTCATACACTCCAACATGTTGTAATTGCTTGTTCTGAGCTTAAACTTATGTCCTTAGGGGATTAGATTTTCGCAAAATTGCGAAATCAGTTTATACTATAGCAAAAGCCTATGTCTTGAAAGCATGTTCTTTGAGCCCATGCTAATTAATATTACTGTCAGAAATTTTCCTATTTGTGGAATAGTAATATTGATCCAAGTGGATATTGGTGTCCACAAACCTGTTCCATATTCCAACTGGTTCATTTGGACAATTTTTAGTTCAGCATGTTTCTATGTAATGGGGACATTTCTTTCTAATTGTAAGTTCTGCACTTACGGGGCTGTCCAGAAGCCCTTCACAACTTCCAGGTGGATATTGGTGGCCGCCCACCTATTCCAACTGGTTTATTTTGGAAGTTTTCATGTCAGTACATTTTTCTGTACTTCCAGGGCCGTTTTGGGGCTCTAAACAATGTTTTCTTGGCTTGCCACAGTCAAACTGTAGACGGAGTCAGAGTTTGACGGCATAATGCGTAGTTCTCGAAAAGACCTTTCCAACGAGCTATCACGCGCTTAAAACGAAGATCGTATGCAAAAGTTACGACCTTGGGAAGTTAATGTACTAACTTACCCCAACGGGGCTCACATGACTTTTGGTGTTTCATCTCTTAGAGTTAGGTTTTTGGATGTCTAGGGTTTGACATTCGTGTTTATCATAAAAAGGCCTTTAGAGCCTCATTGTATTCATCTTCTTGCGAATGAGCGTAGCCGTCACATCTCTTCTCAGAGATAAAGCTGCCACCATTCTAGCGAGTCTTGCACTATGTATTTTTACTGTCTCTTTACAATTCTTTCATTAATAGAAATCATGCATTGCTGTATTTCTCTGTTTTTGGCAATTTTCATGAGTATTTCATTGTAATATCTCTGCTTTCATTTCGTTCCAAAAATAATCCGGATCAAATACAAGGGTGTACAAAGTTGTAAATTGTTTGTTATTGTTTTTAGCAACATTCTTGAAAGCTATGTTGCAGGAAACTCCTACTTCCACTACCTTGCTTGATGACACTTAGTCTAGTGAATATGTATCATAATTGTACTATATCTATTCTCCTTTGGCTGACTCAGTCCAAGTTGATCACTCACCCACTTTATTTTTTGTTAATGAGTACTTGGTTGATTTGATCACCCTCCCACTGGTTTTGTACTCTCTATATGGTTAATATAAGTAAGTGGACAACATGTAGAATCTTCTCACATACTTGCATACCTACTCTATTGTGTTTTCTTGTGTGTATCTTTCATCCATCGCTTGTTGCGGGCATATGTCAATTGGTATCAAAGCCTTAATATTAGGGCTTTTCTAGGGATCCACAATTCCGACTTCCTTAGTGATTTTCTCCTTCCTTGGGGTTCTCCTTCGAGCTCTCTTCAAGTGGTTTGGGCAACAAATAGGTAAACCATTTTTGCTTGAATTTCCCTTACTATAATTTCTTTTTTGCAGTTTCTTTCCRTACTTAATTTTTTCTGCATTTGTGGGTCCTGTTTGCAGCTGTTGAATCTGCCATTTTAGACCATTGTGCTAGTTCTCTATGCAAACCCGTAGATCTGCTAATTTAAACCTGCGAATCCTCTACTTAAACCAACAAATCTGCTAATTCATTAGTTTAAAGTTTAAACTCACAAATCTGCTAATTAAACCCATGAAGCTGTCCCACACTTGCAATGTTTTCCAAACTCTCCATTCTGGGACTATAACTCATTGATCCCCATTAATAGTTGCAAAATTCTATCTATTCAACTATTGTCTCTATTTTTGTGGCTCCTTGTAAAACCTCGGGTGACTTCATAGACTCTCAAGTCTCAAGTCTTGCCCAATTCTTGATCAAACAAATGCAGGAGCAATGTTTCTTGTTGGAAACCCTTGTTTTTCAACAACAACATCAACATTTCCATTGAAAACATGAATTTCGGGGTGATATGATGAGTGTGTTACAACAACTCATCACCAGTCAACAACAGGCCTTCCAACAAACCCTACAACACCATTCACAACCTCAACCTAGTATTCCCATGGGTATCCCCTTTGCCCAACATTCTCATGCTGTACACAAAGCTTTCTGTTCCTAAATTTGATGGATGTTGTGTACCTAGCCACAACATATTTATAGGGTATTAGACTCCATGCACGTTAACTATTTTGSATGTGTGCTTATGGTTTTGTAATAACGTTCAAGTGCTAGGCATTTATAGCATCATATTCCAATATTGTAAAAATGTCATTTTATRTGATATAGGCCTTATCACTCTTATTAGTGTCTTAAGCCTTAAGTAAGGGTTTTGTAATGGTTCTTTCCTTTCTATTGGTATAAAGAGCACTTCAGGATGTTGTTTCAGTCTGGGGTCAGCCATGACTTCATKGCATAGCAGGAATCAATCCAGTATTTCTCTCAGCACGACAGAAGCGGAATACATTGTATGATTGTAGCATGTTCTGTCAATTGTGAAGCCATATGGCTTCRGAAGTTGTTGACAGGTCTATTCGATCTGGAGATGGAAGCCACCGTGATTCTATGTGATAACTAGAGTTGCATAAAGATGATGGAGAACCCTTTTTTCCATGAAAAGTCGAAACACATAGAGATCCAGTATCACTACATTCGTGATATGGTGCAGAGGTGAGCTGTAAAGCTCCAATATGTTGGCACAGATGAGCAGGTTGCAGATGTGTTGACGTCGGACGAAGCCTCTATCTCGAGTGAAGTTTGAGTACTTCCGAGACAAGCTTGGTGTTGTCTGAAAGGACCTCCGTCGAAAGGGGGAGTGATGCTGATGATACTATGGTATCTTGACCAACAACAGGTAGCTCAGTTAGGATTTTATATCCTAGGGAACTGATCATCCTTGGACAGATCCCGAAGGTTCGTAAGGACGGTCTGTTAGAGTACTTGTGCATGTATATGCTAGCTGTGGTCAGTATTGGTAGCTCCGTTAGGATTTTATATCCTAGGGAATCTTATGATTCCTGGGCAGATCCCGAAGGTCCGGTAAGGACAGTTTATCAGAGTACCACGTGATAGCTCCGTTAGAATTTTATATCCTAGGGAATGTTTTGATTCCTGGGCAGATCCCGAAGGTCCGGTAAGGATGGTCTGTCAAAGTAGCGCAAAATGTTGTTGTTGCACCTGAAGATTTTCAGGTCCTATCAAGCATGCCTACTGGGTCTGTCTTTGACCACAGTTAGGCTCTAAGTTTCAACTGTTATGTAAAGTGTTTGCTGTTGTTTTAGGATAGCCAACAGTCCAAGAACTTCTTGCTGATTTGTTACGATTGCACTTCCAATTTTAGGTGCTCTAGCGTGTAGTTTTAGTAACCAAAAGTTAGCACATGCATACTAAAATAAGTACAACACACCTAAAGATCTTTACAACTGAAAATGAACAGATCTAAAAGACTAACACATGAATTTTTGTACACAGGTATTTTTGGTCAACATGACCCTGGATAAACCCCCCCGGGGAAAACCAGTTTGGGATATTTGTCTATATAATGATAATTAAAGCAATAGCAACATTACTTGTCTTCGGCATCAGGATATCCAGGTCTGCAGGTTGCACGAGGAGCGCCCAAGCGCAACAAACAGAAGAAGTCATTTTCGGACTTAAAATCAAGCGAGCGGGCAAAATTATAGTGTCAATGGTTTGGATCCATCTATACGAGCATATCAACGGTTGGCGGGAAATCGCGAATAGAAAGGTGCGCCGAAGATAACACAATGGATGGCGCCCATACTGTGTGCAGGGAAAGATAGCAGCCGTCCATCTAGAGGACGCGTGGCGCGAGATCCACTCGCGTCGGCGTTTCGGCAATCAGGAGTTCGAGGGGTAAAGGTTCCATGTTGTCCTTTCTATCGAAACCTCGAACCCCGAAAGCGTCGAAGGCGCTCAAAGTAGGGCCCGCAGTATCACGAGGCAATCTCGACCGTCCGTCCACAGGAGACACCTGGCGCGCGATTAGGCTCCTCGCCTATTCGCTCATCGCGACTCTGACGCACAAAGAGCAGCTCCTTCATATCCCCGATGCGCGAGGTGCCGGGAGTGTCCAGGGCCCGGGCCCACGACATCGTCGGGAGAGTTCAGAGCCGTCAGATCTAGAGGGACGCATGGCGCTAGATTAAGCCGTCTCGGCATTTCGCTCATTGCGATTTCAAAAAGCAGGGATTAGCTCCTTCCCATTCGCAAACGTCGAAAGCGCCCAAAGGCGGGCCCACAATATCGAGAAGTGGCCTCGACCGTCCATCCAAGGGGGACACCTGGCGACCAATTGAGCCATCTCGGCGTTTTGTCCATCGCGACCCCAAACCGCAAGGAACAGCTTCGTCATTTTCCCGATGTGCGAGGTGACGGGAGCATCCATGACTCGGGCCCACAATATCACCGAGTGAGTTCAGGATCGTTAGATCTGAGAGGGACGCGTGGCACCAGATTAAACCGTCTCGGCGTTTCGCTCATCGTGATTTCAAAAGCAGGGATTAGCTCCTTCCCATTCGCGAACACCGAAAGCGCCTTGGGAATAAGCACGTGGTCACAGCCCGTGGTCACTTGGGGAAAGAAAGGAGCTGTGTAAAGAAGGCAAAAGGTGTCGAGTTCAGTTACAGAGGGGATCATCGCGATCTCCAGGCGCCATCGGATCCGATCTCAATACTGTTTCTCGCTCGGAGTAAATGAAGGCAAGGAGGAGTAGTTGAAACCTCTCCTCATTCATTAAGTGCGAAGTATGGAGGGCCTGGCGAGCGGTCTGCTCGAGAGGGTCCTGTGTACCCATTTTTCCAGAGATGCCATGCCGAGTTCTCAACTAGCCAAAGGAAGTCTGCACACGCTAGCTCGATACTTAATGGCTCAGCTACTCCCCTTACAGGAGCCATGCGCAGTTAAGGTGGCGACTGACAGGGATTATCCGTCCGAATTCAGCTGAAGGGACACCACGCCTTTGATGGCTGAACATGCCTCCGTTAGGTGAATTTTCCTGAGTATATAGACTCAGCTGTTGTATTTTGTAATCTATCGATGGTTGAGCAAGGCTCCCGATTGTAAAGTTTTGATGAAGTGCTGGTCGCTCTGGTTTATGTATATGGCATTTGAGATTTCTTACTTTATGGATGTTAGCTTCTTCCCACCTCTTTGTTTACCGTGTTAGAACAACTCGGAATTGGAGGATCCAGTTGAGTTGTAGCTGTTATAGGATGATGTAGGTTGGATCACTGTAACAGTTACCTTGTTTCTAATCGATTCTTGTGACTTTCTTATCGCTGAACGACTTGGAATTGAAGGATTCAGTCAGGTCACCCCTCAGCTTCTTGAAGCTCTGGACCAAGAGGATTTTGGTTTCTGAGTTTTTCATCCTCAAGCTTCCGAAGGCCTGTTGCCCGAGGCAGTCTTGCTCGCCCTTCTCTCAAGTCTTCCATCTACCACCCTTTAATCCATTTACTGACGGAAGTTGGATCAAGACCTCCCTTGTTTTCTACATGCCAGGCCCAACTTCCTGAGTTAAAGCTATATCATCTTGAGCCTTTTATCCATTTGATCACCCCATTTATTAAACCGTGACATAAAAACTGATGGGCGTTGGGCTCTGCTCCTGCAAGCAATCCAGGTGTGACTTCTGACGCTAACATTTCTGGCGCCGTTGCTGGGGACGAAGTTGAAATTTTTCCCCAGTATTGAACGACATTGAGCCTCTGATTCTGAAGGTGCATCAGGCATCGGAGCCTTTGAAGATTGCTACTGTGCACCTGATGACTCCATTGTGACGACTCCACTGGAGCGAACCTGCTGTTTTAGTTGTGGCTTCCAGAGGCAGACATACGCGGTCCCATCCGCAGTTGCCCCTAGCTACACCTGTAGTTGATCCAGAGGTGATTTTCAGAAAAGGAAAGGCCCCTGAAGGAGAAACTTCCACCGCTGAACCAGGTAATCCGCTATCTCCTTCTGTAGAAACTCCATTTTCTTCTCCTCAGCCTCCTAGCAGACCGTTTTCTGAAGTTTCCCGCCTCCTGAATTTCGGGAGCGTTCCTGCTAAGATTTCCCCTCCCGGTCTGGGATTGGAGGGAGAAATCCTTGTCACTCCCCTTTCCTTTGAAGTTGTACCTTGGCATAGACCCAGGACCACAGAAGTTTTCCCCACTCCTAGCTTTACCACTCCTCCTCTTGTTACTATCGCCTTTTCCGCACAGGGAGAAGCGTCTGCTGACTCCAACCCACTAGCCCTCTCCCTAAATCCCCCATTATTTCCTGGAAGCTCATTCCCAGTTTCCCCTTTTCGAGCTCCTTCTCCTCCGAGTTCTCCTCCACCTAATATTCCTATGGTTGGCGCTAATCCCCCTCTGAATAGAATGGACGCCATAGTCGCTGCCAGATATGCCCCCTTAGTTCTACCCCATCCTATGAATCCTCTCCCTGCTGGAGATTACTTGAAATACATGCCCAAGTTCACCGGAGAAGGAGACGTAACCGTGGAAGAGCACCTAGCTGCTTTCTACAGTTATGCAGACAACCTGAACATTGAAAATGAAGATGTCTGGATGAGAGTCTTCATCCAGAGCCTGGATGGCGAGGTGAGGAAATGGTTCAGAGGATTGGCCCCTGGATCTATTGCTGGGATCGAAGCCCTGGATAGTGCTTTTCTGAGGCAGTGGGGCGATAGGAAAGATTTCATGTACTACATGACAAAGTTCGGGTCTTTGAAGAAAATGGAAGGAGAGTCTGTCTCTGACTTCTCCAAAAGATTTAATAAGATGTATAACAAAATTCCTATCGAACTAAAGCCCTTAGAAGCCTTAGCCAAAATTTCTTATGCTAGTGCGTTTGGCCCCGATTTTTGTCTTTTGTTGAGAGAAAGAAGAGCCACCTCCTTAGCTCAAATGCAAGATGTGGCCATAGAGGTGGAATCCAATGTATTAGCAGCTGACAGACTGAGGAACAAGGCCGATGCAGACAGAAGAAAGGGAAGGTCGGAAACCTCAACTTCTGGATCATCGGTGCCCCACCCTCAAGTAGATGAACTGAGCAAGATGGTGAAGTCTCTGTCTGCAGAGATGGAGAGAATGAAGGTCGAGGGGAGGCAAGCATACAAGGGCCCTTAGAACGCCAAAAACAAAGGAGGTTTTAGGAGGCCGAACAATTTTACTCCCCCGAATGTGCAAAGAGAGAGGGTAAGAGACAGAGAAGACCAGAAAATTCAGGCCCCTTTCCAAAACAATTTTGTGGCCGAGAGGGAAGAAGGGGAAACAGATGAGCTTGATGATGAAATCCATTGCTTCGGAGACACTCCTCCTTTTCCTCATCTCACTCAATCAGCATACGAGGAGTCTCTCATGGACAGCCAACTAAATGAACTAAGCAAAGGAGACAAGGCTACTGACAACCAAGGCAGATATGATCTGAGGTCGAAGAAAAAGACAGTAGCACCTAATGCTCGTGAGCGGTCCACTAGAATAGAGAAGCCCGCTAATGAAGTAGTAGACAGTCACAGAGGTAAGAAGCACCAACCCCTCTCTCCCATAGTCCAGAGTCATGTTCCCGAAATAAGAGAAATTCCGAAGCTTACATCTTCTTTTAATTTCGAGCATGAAATTCAAAAGATTAGAATTCTTGTACCCTTGACCGAGTTGATTAAACATGAAGGGTTCAAGAAACACTTCTCTGAGCTTTTACGGTCCGAGGTCTCATGCCTTCCCACAGACTCCATCAATTTGCAAGATGAAAAGCCTGCAGTTATTTTAGGTCCTATGGTAGAAGACAGGAATGACTCATCCCCTCCCTTCTACACTTCCTTGAACATACACGACAAGGTACTGCACAACTGCTTAATGGATTCGGGGGCTTCTCATAACCTCATGCCCAAAACTGTCATGGAAGAGTTAGGGCTAGAAGTCACCCGAGCCTATCATGACCTCTATTCCTTCGACTCCAGGGGAGTTTAGTGTCTTGGAGTTATCAAAGCCTTGGTCGTGACCTTGTTTCAACTGCCCATGAAAAGTGTGGTCATGGATATTGTAGTGGTCGATGCCCCCCCAAAGTTCGGTATGTTGTTATCAAGATCTTGGATAAAAAGACTGGGGGGAACTTTGCAAGTGGACCTCACATATGCTACTATCCCAGTGTTTGGAGGAGAGCATAGAAGACTATACAGAGAAGCCCAACTGGCCTATATAATCAGTGATGAGGCCAACCCTACCAACCATCCCATTTTTGCCTTAAACACTGATTTAGGTTCCAGTGTGCTACAACTCACCAATGTTCCCGAGCCTCCTCTTAAACTCAGAATGTAGCCCACCATTTCCCCTAAATTTCCTCCCTCCATCACCCTCGTCTGGAAAATGTTCTTTGATGGAGCCTCTTCCAGGGAAGGTGCTGGAGCTGGGGTGGTTTTTGTGTCACCTGCTCAGGAAACCATATCTCTATCATACAAGCTAGAATTTGAAGTTACCAACAATGTGGTAGAGTATGAAGCTCTCGTCCTGGGGTTAAGAGCCGCAAGGGAAATGGGAATTCAGGAGGTAGCAGTGTTTGGTGATGCAGAGTTGGTGGTCCAACAGATCAGAAGCATTTACCAAGCTAAGCATCCTCGACTCAGGAGCTACATAAATGAGGTATGGGACTTAATTGACAGTTTCTTCTCAACATTTAACATTTCTTTCATCCCAAGAGAGGAGAACACAATGGCAAATTCCTTGGCTACATTAGCAAGTAATCTCAAAGTACCCTTGCCGCCCAAATTCAGATATGATGTGGAAGTAAAATACAGGCCCTCCATACTTGACAATGTCAAACATTGGAAGGTTTTCGAGGATGATCTCGAGGTCAAGAAATTACTGGAGACTGTCGAAGAATTTTCAGAGATGCACATCGACCAAGACTCTGTCTCTGAAGAAGAGCTTGATGGGGGTAATTTTCTGAATAAGATTGCAGAGCGTAACATTGTTCAGCTGCTCAATAATCATATTCCAAGAGGATTGGTTCCTTTGGAAAGGCTTTTTGATAGAAACGATGTGTCATTAAAAGGGGAGACCACGGAGGATGACACTGGTACTGTTCAGTGCAACATTGGGACCGAGAGCGAGCCCAAGTTTGTCAAATTGTCAAGAAGCTTGACAGAGGAGCAGAGGTCTGAATACACTGGACTTTTGAGGGAATTTGCTGATGTGTTTGCCTGGACCTACGAAGACCTCAAAACATATGACACTTCTATCATCGAGCATAAAATCCCATTAAAAGAGGAGGCAAAGCCATTTAGGCAGACGCTGAGATAGATCAATCCTATGCTGCTGCCTATCATGGAGAGGGAAGTGAGGAAGCTGCTTCAAGCTCAGATCATTGTACCACTGAGGTATTTAGAGTGGGTGGCCAACTTGGTGCCAGTAAGGAAAGAGAGTGGAGAGATCCGACTCTGTGTAGACTTCAAAAACCTAAACAAGAGCTCACGAAAGGATAACTACCCCTTACCAAAGATGGAACATATACTGCAGAGGGTAACAGGAGCTTCCAGGATGTCCATGATTGATGGTTTCTCTGGCTACAATCAGGTCTCTGTCCTGCTTGAGGACAGGGAAAAGACGACATTTACCACTCCATGGAGCACATTCATGTACGCCAAGATGCCGTTTGGATTAATGAACGCAGGGGCAAGGTTTCAGCGTGCCATGGACATAGCTTTTGTCGGTAAAAAGGATAAATTTGTGGTCGTCTATCTGGATGACATCACAGTGTTTTCAAAGTCTGATAAAGAACACTGTTGTCATCTCAGGAAGGTTTTCCTGAAATGCAGGAGTTTTGGCATTTCATTAAACCCCAAGAAATCTTTGTTCACCATGCAGGAGGGATAATTACTAGGCCACATAGTATCAGCGGAAGGAGTCAAGATTGACCCTAGCAGAGTTGAAGCAATACAAGCCTTATCAATCCCGAGGTCCAAGAAGGAGGTCCAATCCTTCCTTGGTAAGATTAATTTTCTGAGGAGGTTTGTGACTAACTTTGTTGAGGAGGTAAAACTTATAACAACCATGCTAAGGAAAGGAAATGAAGTGAGGCGGACTTCTGAATCACGACATTCCTTTGAGCAAATAAAGAAGGCCCTGACTGAAGCCCCCGTGCTTATTAGTCCCGACTACTCAAAGGATTTCCTTATTTTCTCCTTTGCCTCACCCGACACAGTGGCTGCTGTTTTATTACAGACAAACGAGGTCGGACTTGAGCAGCCTATCGCCTATTTCAGCCGAGCATTGAGGGATGCTGAAGTCGGGTATAACACTATGGAGAAGCAGGCCTATGCCCTGGTAAAGGCTCTCAAGGCATTCAGAATCTATGTCCTGCAGTCAAAAATCATCGCTTACGTCCCCTCAGCTGCTGTTAAAGACATTCTGATCCAGCTTGACATAGACGGGAGAAGGAGTAAGTGGATAGCCAGGATTCTGGAGTTTGACCTGGAAATAAAGCCTACCAAATTGATCAAAGGTCAGGGCTTAGCCAAGCTGTTGGCTGAAGCCAATTGCCAAGCTTTGGGGATAAGTTTCATCAACGAATGCTCAGGAATCCAACAAGGTCGGCTGTCTAAAAGAGACCCTCAAAGGGAGCCCCCATTGGCCCAATGTCCTTGGTATAAGGATGTCATATACTTCCTGCAGGAGTTGCGGCCTCCAGATGGCCTGTCGAGAAACAAAGCAAGAGCTCTGAAGCTCAAGGCAGTCAGATATTGCCTTATTGATCAAATCTTATACTGGAAAGACCCCCTGGGGTACTGTTAAAATGCATGGATCCACAAGAGGCCGACAGGATCATGTTTGAATTTCACAACGGCCTATGTGGAGGGCACCACTTCTGGAAGGCCACAACCCACAAAATCCTCAGGGCTGGATACTACTGGCCCACCGTATTCACTGACGTCTGTAGAAGGGTCCGAGCTTGTATCAAATGTCAAAAATTTTCAGGAAAGCAACAGCTCAAGTCCCTGCCATTAAATCCTGTGGCTGTTTCGGGACCTTTCCAGTAGTGGGGCCTAGATTTCATTGGGGAAATTCATCCCGCTTCCAGTGGGCAGTGTTATCCCTGATATCTAGGGATAACTAGGAGATCATGT
>JASDQU010106068.1:45516-58654 GCA_032191745.1 Picea mariana
AGAGAAACAAGAAAACATGGTCAACCAAATCAACAACCAAGAGGGTAAAAAATCAGCATGATTGAAACTTACCATTAACATATAGCCAACGCTGTCAACTATTAAGTTGCATACTTACAAAATATGTGCCTTGGTATAATTATGGATTGTGGCAAGCCCTTCTTAGCTTTGTTTGCAACTAACAAGCTTTGTTTGTGACTAACAAACTACTCACAATAGGTTTTCCACATTCCCCTTTGTTAATGACCCATGTTCCTCATTGTGACTTGTGTCTAATATTAAATATGACACAAACCATCCACATGGCATCTCCAATAGATTGACATGCACATCATCATGATAGCTTGGCTCCAAAATTCTTGGAAGCATTAATGGAATGTCACAATTGAGTCAACTAGCATGCCTATGACCTTTGATGATAAAAGGTTGACGAGGTCCAAGTCCACTCTGGTGCCACTAATAGTCAACAAGTTTCCAAAATCCCAAGAGTTTGCTATTCTTTTGTCTGACGTTGTAACCATCACATTCATGGTAGATTTTATACATTCACTTATATAAAACATGCAAACATTCCTTATGTAAGTCATCACAAAATGCATCATGCAATGCATATACTATATTACCCAACTTTGTAGTGATCTATTTATCATCAAACTCTACCACAACTATCTTCATATTTAAGAGTCACAATCTCTTACTCTCTTTGATCCTCAACATTATTTGTATTTCGCTCTTTGTACCAAAAATAGATGTACATTTGAACCAATCTCTAGGTTGATTTGTGTTATATCTTTTAGCTCTGTTCTCTCTCTGTTTTTTGTGTTTGGGTTTAGTGGTATGCGCCACACTTAACTTCCTTAAGTAACACAACTCTATAATACTTGTTTATACACGTTTGAAACATCAATAGGCTCAAAACTCTCATCATGTGTGATTCATTGAGCTACTATTTTCAAAATCTCATCACTTGTGATTGTTGATCGTGAGTTGCTTGATAGTCACACATAGTGTGATACAAGTCATAGTTCTAATCATTTCTCTCATAGTTGAAGGGATTGTGCACTTGGGGTGACCAATCCCATCCTAGTTATGATTCATTGGTAACATCTCTTTGAATTTTAACTAACTCTAAAGTACTCTATATAATTTGATAGATGGTATGAAGAGCTCCAAAGACTCCAACATTCTCTACACCATCTAGTACTTGGTATCATAGTAAAAAAACTATGGAATATTTAAAAAATTACTCTCTAAAAGTTGACATCATTGGGATCATGTCCAATATCTAACAAACTTGACCCTTCACCACCACTAAGGATTCCACAATACACACTAACAAAATCTTCAACAATTGTTTAACAACTTTGCAAGTACTTATTTTGTGCAAATTTTCTAATAGCACTATACATTGTATGAAGAAATGAATTCCTATTTGAAAATTTTTATCGTATCAAAGGCATAGAGGTTGATCCTTACACCTATAAAATTATTTACATACACTTAACACCACAAAAATGGTAATATGCAATTCCACTAGATCTACTACACTTGATGCTAGTGCAATGTAAAATACAACTAAAGAAGCCTTCCAAAACTAATGTGAAGAAATCCTTCTCTAATTTTCATATTTGTTTAAGAGTATGGTGCCCTAGACCTCACTTAGATCATCCAACCATGGATCATTGTTGTTGGGTGGATGCAACCCTTTCAATGTCAATATTGACTACATCATTTTATTTTTTGAAGAGAAAATTGACACCAAAGCACTAGATGAATGGTTTAGTTTCCTATGGATATATATTAACATAAAAGAACTTGGTGACATTGATAAAGTCAAGCTTGTTCCCAAGAAGACAAACAATCACCTCAATGTTAGTTATGAAATTGAACCACCTTTAGTGACTCAACATACTAAAATGTAATCATAAGTAAATTATGTATGAAATGACACAAAAATGAGAGCGTCTCAAATCATAAAATAGTTAGCCACCAATGCGTAGCTTTATTAAGGGATGGGAGGGAATCCAAAGGCTAGGATTTTTTTTGAGGCCACAACAACACCCCTTTACTTTTGATTTTACAAGCGAAAGGAAAGTGCCCCCCTACTAAAATTTCAATTGTAATGCCTAATCCTCTACTGCTTGAGCCTAGTGTTATTTCTTTGTCTACCTTGAGGGGGTTGGGGGTTTAATATTGATTGATTGTTGTCTTTGATGGGTGTTGATCATTCCTTTCGATCTGATGATTTAAAATGTCTTCATGATGTTTATTGACCTGTGATGTTTCGTTGACATTTGTATGATAGAATTGACACGTTATCTTCTGACCTTTTATTGATTCTAAAGTGCTTGATGATCTTATGTGGTTGCAAGGTTTGGTGTTCTATTGAATGTATTGAATGAGTTCATTGTTGAAGATTTACTGAATGGATAACTCAATTTATGCATCTTCCTGCTTGCGTGTTGTGCTTCATGTCGTCAACTTTTATACTTTCACATGTGGATCTTAATATTTTGTTTCAAACTGTAAGTCTGAATCGCATAATCATTGATCCTTCTTTTGAGTTGAGACTTGACATATGTAGTTTCAGGAAACTCATCTACAACCACCATGTTATCGTTGAATAAACCTAACACTCTCTTATAAATTATCTTAAAAGCAGAGAATATAATATTTGTGATGTATTTGCAAGTCTCCTTCTAATTGCATGGTTGATCTCATTCTTCTATTTTGCAGAAGTAGATTTGCAAGGCCACTTCGTTGACGTGGCCACTCCAACCTTGAGAAGCATGTGAGGGGAATCTTTTGATCCTTATCTGCAACCTTGACCTTGATTCTTGTTAGGATTCTCCTTATCAGGAAGCAAATTACCTTGGCTTGTAGTTTTCTCGAGGTTCGAAACCCCCAAGGTCATTGGATCTGCCTTTACCGCAAGTCTATCCCCAAACCTCTTCAAATTTATCTATATCGGGTCCTTTTTTGGTCTTACCTCTCACCAAAACCTAGGCCAAAATCCCATTCATCTTCTTGGTTGTAAGTCCTTGTCACATCGTCGCCTGATGCATGTTATCTATCTGTCGCATTTGTATCATGCATAGTGGTCTAGTGTAAGGAACTTTTCCTTGACCTGAATGTATTCTTGCTCCTTGTGATCTTGGCATGTCCTCCCACTAAGATGTGCATCTTGATTGGACTTACCTGTGTTGTGCGCTTGGTTGGAGTTGATCGTCTTTTTCCACTCATCGCTACTTTTGATGTTAAATCGTCACACGAAGTGTCGTATACTTCACCTCAATCGCTTTCCCTACGTCGCAGGTTAATCATAGTATTATTCATCACTATATGACCTAGCTCCTCTCCATGATGCTCGATTTCTCAAATCCTACCTTATATGCCTTATTCCTAATTTCCGCCCATAGGTGTAGAACCTTGACCAACGGAACCGTGAGGGGCATGGAACCTTGACTTGTGTAATTTGGCCTAATTTCCTAAATTGTAATTTTATTTTTGTACATATTTTACTTTTACTTTTACTTTTTTTTTTTTTTTTATGTTCATTTTCCCCATGGTTTTGCAAAACCACATGGTATTTCCCGTGGTTTTTTTCCATGGTTTCCCCTAGAATTACTTTAGGTATTTATTTTAACTTATGGGAAAATCAATTCACATTAGATATTTGTTTTACGTGGGGTAAGTACATTTCTACAGGGATAAACTAATTTGTATTATATAAACAAACCATATGTTACTAGCGTGTTTTGACCAAGACCCATGGTGTAACATGTACACCATTTTTCGCATATAGAAACGTAAGACAAAAAAGAAAAGCAAATTGAATTTTCATTTTTTTTTTATATATATTCATTTTCATTTTAATTTCATTTTTTCCTTCCCCCCAAACCCTAACTTGTACATACCCATTCTATTTTTCCTTTTTGATTTAATTTTAACTTAATTTTTATTTTTTTCCTCACCCACCAAAATCTAGTGTAACATCCCAGGTCCTTCCCCATTGGCCCTCACACGTGATTTATAACAATTCCCATGAGAAATCAATGATTAGGACACACCACCTTATTTTTAGGAAGGCTTTCCTATTTTCTAGGATTTCCCTCTTCTCCTCACGAATAACATGGGAATTATATTACCCATTAAAAAAATTATTTATTCCCAAATGCCTTGAAATCTTAACATATTATAATATAATTTTCCTTGGTCTTTGACCTGAGAGCTGGAGTTGATCGTCGTCGGGAGTCTCTTATCTAAACTCCACCTCACTTACTACTCACCTCGACGACAACCATGAATATACAATTATTTTGATATCTTGTTGAAAAACATGCACTCATAGGCAATGGGAATTATTTTAATATTAATTCATTTTATGGGAGTGTGAGCTGGAATTACGGTCGTTGTCGGAGGGTTACCATACCCATACTTCACCTCACTTACCACCTTCTGACGATGACCATACAAAATTTAATGGAAGAGTATTTTAATATTCTTTTGGAGAGCATGCAACCCTTCCAAACATATATTATTTTAATATTATTTAATGTGGAAGGGGGTGCATTTTTATAAGGGATTTTATTTTAACATTTATTAAACCATTTGAGAAATAGGCCCGACCCCATGTTGTTAGAAGTTATCATCAACGAATTCACCTTTTACCTTCACCTACCAACTCCCGATAACGACCATGTAATATTTTTGAGGATTATTTTAATATTATTATGGCGAAGTGTGCACACACATGGAGAAATATAATATTTTAATATTATTCATTAAAACCATTAGGCTTAAGTTTTTTATGTCATTGGAAGAACTCATCGTGAGATGATCCTTATCGGAAGTGTGATATAGAGTGGGAGTTATCATCATTGCTATAAATTTATTGTAGAAGGGTTATCACACTCCCTTTCATACTCTTCAGAGGATGATCATGCATTATATATCCATGAAGAATTATTTTCATATATTTCTTGAAGAATGTGCATCAATTTGAATGATTATTGTTTTAATAATGTATATTGGGAAACATGCACATCAGGGAGACATTATTTAACAATTATTTTTAGTGGGGAGATTACCCATGGAAACCTTAGTCGTCATTGGAGTGAGTTGGAGTGGGAGTTATCGTCATCGTCGAAAATTACCAGAAATATTTACCATTTACCAAGACTAGCCCCCGACGACATACATCCACGAACATGCACTTAATATATTTTATTTGAAGAATATTTTATCATTTTTTGCGGAAGTGTGCTCCCTGTTATCACACAAACTGTAGGTTGGGAAAATCCTGATCCAATCCAATGGATGGAAATAATGGAGGGAGAGTTTACCCACTTTCACCTCAGATAAACCCTCCCCTCGCTTTTGTGAAGGAAGAATTCTGACACAAGGGGGAGTCCCAGGTAAGCCTAGGGGGGAAATGAGATGGAAAGTGATACTTGTGAAGAGATTATCCTATAGGTCAATTTAATAAGTGGATGGTGGCTTGAAAATGAGCTTCAGAGGTGGTTTATCATTGCCAAGTGTTTGAGTGCCTGCGAAAGATGGTTGTACCTGCCCGAGACACAAGAAAAGACAAGATACAAGATAAATAATTCAATGGAAAATCAAGTTAAGCTTGTTGTCCCTATTTGAAGTAGTCAACAACAATATATATCATTAAATAAATGGTAGTTAACGCTGCTAAATGAGATGCTAAAAGTGTAGTAAATGATGCATGGATAAGTTATCAAGTACTAATATACTTCAGGTATGAAAGCATAAGACTTTAGCAACAAAACAAGGTTGTTGTAAACAAGTATTGCATATATATTTATATTATCAGTCTTATGGCTGTAGCAAACTATTGATACAACAAAACATTTCAACCCACAAAAGGTACAAGTAAACCACCCAAAAAATGCGCTGAGACTAATAGGTTATTATGACAACTTGCTAGCAAAATTTTGACGGTTGAAATGCAAGTTATAATCAAAGTAAGAGAGTATTTTTTGCAGACCTAATGGTTGTAGCTTTTGTTTGGATATAGCTCCAAGAATACTAAGTAAATCAAGACTCCCTATAGGCTTTAGCAACCTCAAAGCATCAAAAATAGATTCCAACTTGAAAAATATCAATATCTCGTTAAATCACGTTTACCAAAGCAAACAATTTATTTCTCTAATGCAAATTTCATATTAGTGCCTTTAAAATTTGGGTGAATGGAGTCTTGAAAGCATGAGTTAGATCAGCAAAATCCATAGGGGTGTAAACCCTCTTACTCCCTAGGGCATGCAAATAAAACTAAGGTAAATCAAGGAGGGTGTACACCTTTGTACTCCTCCTAGAAACCTTGCAAGAAAAGACTTGTAAACTAGAAAATGAGATGAAGATTAATGGAGGGTGTATGCACTCATACTCCTCCTATGGTTTCAACCAACAATAACCATGAAATAAGAAAAAATAATTAACAATTGCATATTTTCCTTACCAATTCCAAGAGAGATGCAAGAACAAACCCTAGTTCACCAAGCAAATGACCATTCATAAGAAAGAGAAGATGTCCCCAAGAGGTGTGCAACACCTTAGCTCAAGCATTCACCAAGAGATAATCACCAAAAATTATTTTCAAAAGAGAGAATTACCAAAATTCCCAAATAGGGCGCAAATTTCAGCCACCAGTCTTCTCACAATGGGAGAGATATGATATGAAAATGAAATGAAATGATCTCTATTTATACAAATCCTAATACAAGTGTTTGTCCACTTAATTTTAGAGTAAACCACAAAGTAAGAGGACAAAACCCCTAAATTTTCCCCTTTACAATATAAAATTCAAATTTAACCCTAAAATGCACATAAGAAACCCTAAAGAAGCATGGTGTCACCCCTTTAGAGAAACGTTTTGGCACCTTTAGCAAATCGTTGAGCTTGGAGATGAAACGTTGGGCCTCTAAAGGCCTCCCTCTCAAGTGGTAGGGTCTTCAAGGTACTCCTCTCCATTCAAATATTCCAAGTGTCAAGCAACACCACCACCACCACAAGCCCTAGCCCTAGGGTGACGCCAACCTTTTCAAAAGTGACGTTTTAACCTCAAGAGAAAATCGTTGGTCTGGCTAAGGGTTGAGTTATGTCCTCCATGGTATCTCCTCAAGCCTGCAAAGGCTAGCATTGTCATCCGGTGTATGGGCCATGGTATCCAACATGTGGTATTCAAGCCCCAAGGAAGCCCAAGATAGGCTTGTTCTTCCAAATCTGTCCACCAACTAGGTCCTACAAAGACAATGAATATGCCCTCCAAGGATCTCAAGTCAAATGCATCATGATGAGTAAATCAAATCATTAAAATATCCATATAATCATGTACATCCAAACCACCTCATGAAAACAAGCAAGTGCTCAAATACCCTATGCAATTTTCCAAATTTGGGTATGGCAGGGTTGACAAACTCTCTTATGCATGTGGGATTTTTGTTTGCAGGTTAAGGGTCAATGACCCAGATTCACCCACATGCATGATCAACAACTGCTGAGTGACATTTTTTAAACGAGCATAACTTGGGCTCCATGTGTCATAATTGAGCCCATGATACCTTGTTGGAAAGGTATCAGATAGAGGAATGCAGTGGAAAAGGTCTTCAGGATAGAAAGGTGACAAAAGATGTGAGAAAATGCAGAAAACAACAAACTAGGGATTTGGGAGAAAAATGGTCATGCATACTTCAAACAACCATATTTGGGGCTACATGAAACGAAATAGGGCCCAAGATAGCTCTCCAAAAACATGGAAGAGAGAAGAACATGATGAGATAGCAAGTGTTTTCAGATTAAAAGTACAAATTGTCTAAAAATTTAAAACACAGAAGGAACCAAAATTTAGTTGAAGAATGGGCTATGCTATGCTCCAACAACCATATCTCAAGCTATAGGCAACGAAATCAAACGAACAATAGCTCAATGGAAAGATAATATAGAGGAGAAGAAGTTAAAAAGATCTTGATCTGCTGGCAAACACCAGAAATTCCTAGAATAGCTCAAGCAATAGAGGATGAAGCCAACATGAAGAGATATTAATATTTGCAAATGAATGTCATTTATGAGCTGCTTGAGGGAGAAAATAACCTCTTAGAAGACTCTCCAACTTCTGTTTGTAACCCTTTCATATTCACTTTTGACGATGTGGAGTTAATACAAAATGCAAGATGAGAAATGGAAGGACAACAAAATGAACAATCACTAGAGCTAAAGAGTCTCTCTTGTTTTATAAAAGAGAGCTTGTTGAATGTAATGAGGTACTTTTTCCCTTTGTAAATGAAATATGGTACTATTACTTCTGAAGGAATAAAGAACAAGAGGCATTCCAGAAATCTGTGATTTCGGTGAATGTATACGAGACTATTCTTTGTGCATTTATCTTTTGCTTGAGTAGCATAGAATTATGATGTATGAACTATTCTTCACTCTATTCTATCTGCTCATGTTGTCATATATTTCCTCATGAGTACATAAACAATGTTATGAATGCATTGTACAACTAATTGCTTATGTATCTATAACATTGTTGTTATCACTTATTAATAGTACATATGAACTATTTTTGGTTCTGATGATATTATCTCTCACTATACTGATTCTATTAGTTTTTCTCTTGGGATAGGTTAGAA
Source organism: Picea mariana (assembly GCA_032191745.1). Taxonomy (NCBI): domain Eukaryota; kingdom Viridiplantae; phylum Streptophyta; class Pinopsida; order Pinales; family Pinaceae; genus Picea; species Picea mariana. Next base: position 54,174 of record JASDQU010106068.1, read on the forward strand.
GTAGTTAGATTAGATTAGTTTGATTTCAGTTAGATTAGTCTTAGGATTAATTATAACTCTTTGGGGGACAGTTCGTTGTATTTCCCATTTTTCTTATTTTAATTCTAAGTGGAAAGGAGATCAACATACTCATCGAAAATGCCACACCAAATTAGAGTAGCTCTAATTGGGACCTGCCATCGGGCGTTCTCCCTTACCCACTTGACATGCCATTTGGACCCGTCAACAAAAATGATGCTTGAAGGAGGGCAAGACGACAATATGACAATATGAGCATGTGTAGTCATTTTTCTTAATTGTTTTCATTTACTAATGGTTCCATCCCATATCCATTTATGGATATGTTTTTCTGGTAATGTATCTCCCAAACCTCCTAGAAATATTTTACATTTCTTGTCACAACTTAAATTTCACGGCAAAAGTGAGACAACTGCATTTGAACATGCTTTTAAATTTTGGAAATTTTGTTCTTCTCACAATATTATTAATGGAAGTGTCATTTTCAAGTTGTTCACTCTCACTTTTGCAGGTCGGGTCAAGAGCTGGTGTGAGACCTTGCTAGCTGCCTCTATTCACCCATGGGAGCAGTATATGCTCCAATTTTGGCATGGTTTTGAGAATTATGATTATGATGATTTATGTGCAGAGATATTAGAGCTTAGGAAGAACAAAGATGAATCTCTTGAATATTTTTTTATCAGACTTACTCATCTTTTCTATAGATTTCCTTTAGACGATAGGCCCTCTACCAACAATTTTATTTCATGTTTAGTTTCTCTTACTAATGAAACATATGAGTGAGTGGATGAGGAATCTAAAATCATGTTTTAATATTTCTTCACACGATGATTTGGATTTGAATCAAAATGTTGAAAATTATAATGGTTTAGATGGACTTCATATGTTTGAATCGTTCTTTATTGTGGGGGATATAGATCAGATAGAAAATTCTTTTTGTATCCACCCACCACTCCATTCCCCCCTTTCTTTCCTTGTGACGAAAAATAGACCTCTTATGTAGTAAGTTTGAATTTATGTTTTTCTGTAGCTGACCAAGAGGAGGGTTTTCCTGTTGATAATGGGACACTTCAGGTCACACCGATGGTTATGCTAGGCTCTCATTATCCTGTCTCTTATTTTCCTTCACAAGAAATGGAGGAGGAAGCTATGGAGCGAAACTTAAATTCAGATCATCTAGTTACTGAAGAAAATATTTACACTCATGAAATGAATTCTTCCTCACCCATGGATAATTTTAAATTAGTTCCTTTTGAGTTCAGTTGTCCTACTATTATAAATTCCTAGAAGGGAGAAGGGGATGGTTTAAATCATCCATGTGAAAGAGGCGAAAAAGGTCACAAGCATACTTAGACTGGGAAAGAAAGATTCCTTCCTTGGTTTGCAATACTTGGAGGCTAAGAAAATAATGCAAATAGCCTACGTCTGTAATTTCAAATTTCTTTTTAAGGATTGATTTCAAATGGGTTAAAAGTTTAGGGTCACTAACAACGAGGATAAGGTCATCAACATAAAGAAAAAGTATTATGAGATAGATTCCTACTTTCTTGGTATAGATATTAGGGTCATAATGACATCTAGAAAATCTAGTGTCAAGAAGAAATTTGTCCATTTTGGCATACCAAGATCGAGGAGCTTCCTTAATACCATAAATATATTTCTTGAGACGACAAACAAGGCTAGAATCATTCTGGACATTTCTAGGAGGTTGTTACATGTGGATTTATTTTGAAAAATACCCATGCAAGAAGGCATATTTAACATCCACCTGATGGACCTCCCATTTATGTGAGGCAACAAGGGATAGAACAAGGCAGATGTAATTCATTTTGGCTACGGGGGAAAAGGTTTCATTATAGTTAATGCCTTCAAATTGAGAGAACCCTTTGGAAACTAACCAAGCCTTGTGTCTTTAAACATGTCCATATGATTATGAGTCTTTGAAACTTAATAAAAAAGTAAAGAGGCTTGTTGGAACTGTGAACGTGTTCGATACTGATCACCTATAGGATCACCAACTGCTTCTTATGTTGAACAGACCCATCTGGAAAGTGGTGATGCTAGTGAAGGTTCATGTTCAATGGACTCATCTATAGTAAGGTGAAAAAGTGGAAGTGGATTTTCATCCTCACTTTCATCATCTAAAGAAGACATCTAAAGGATCATGTTCAGGCGGAAGTGGGAAGGTTCATGTTCAATGGACTCATCTAAAGGGTCACCTATAGGATCACTGATCCGGATTTTATGAGAAGAACGAAATGAATACAGATTATTAACAGGTGCTTAACACAAAATAATAGAGATACAATAAAACTGGTTTTCTATTCAATAACGAAATAAGCTGAAACTGTAAAATGCAGCGGAAACAAGCTTGCTGGAATGGTGGCGGCTTATCTCTGAGAAGAGATGTGACGACAGTGCGCATTCACAAGAAGAAGGTTACAATGAGGCTCTGAAGGCCTTTTTACAATAAGCAATAATTCCAAAATCCCTAGACATCCAAAAACCTAACCCTAGGATATGAAGCGCCAAAAGTCATGTGGGCCCCGTTTGGGTAAGCTAGTACATCAACTTCCCGGGGTCGTAACTTTTGCATACGATCTCCGTTTTAGGCGTGTGATAGCCCGTTGGAAAAGTATCGTCGAGGAGATTCATTTTGGGGGATCAATATGCCTTTGACTATCATTGAGGATCTAGATACAGAAAAACCTTCATTTAGGCCCTCAAAATGGCCCCATAAGTAAAAACTGCTAAAAATAGTAAATTGCCAAAAATATCAGAAAACTGTTTTGAGCCAATTGGAAAAGGTGGGTGGCCACCAATATCCATCTAGATCAATCACCAACTGCTTCTTATGTTGAACAGACCCATCTAGAAAGTGGTGATGCTAGTGAAGGTTCATGTTCAATGGACTCATCTAGAGTAAGGTGAACATGCGGAAGTATATTTTCATCCTCACTTTCATCATCTAAAGAAGAATAAACCAAAATAGGAACAAAAGGTGGCAGAAATGAAGAAGATGGATTGTAGGGAGAATATGTAACAAACATAGAATTAGGCTTGTAGACCAAGGGTTGCGACAACCTTTGTGGGAGTGTGATTTACTATGTAATCCACACAGTTGATGGCTTCCACCCAATAATGAAGACTTAATCCTTTAGATTGGATCATACAACTATCCATTTCCTTTAATGTGCAATTCTTTCTTTCAACAACATCATTTTTATGTAGTGTATATGGAAAAAATGTTGAATTTGAATGTCGTATACAGTGCAGTAACTTGTGAATTTATTGTTTACATATTTTCCTCCATTATTTGGTCTTAAATTTTGAAGTTGATGTCCAAATTGATTTTCTACAAGGGACTTACAGGTCAAAAACTTGTCAAAAAATTCACTCTTAAGTTTCAAGAAGTAAACCCAAGTGCATATGAACATGTTATCAATGAAAGTTAAGAAATACTAGCACCCAAAGAAGGAAGGAGAAGAAAATGGATTGTTATCCCCTACCCTAGGGATAAATAAGGATATCATGTCTCGAGGCCCACAGGTCCTAGACATGGAGTGTCGAGAGCTGAATGACTTGAGCATAGCCCCGAAGGGCCCCTATTTTCTTCAGTGGTACCCATTTATTAGCAACAACAATATCCATCCCACCAGCCTGGTCCTGAAGTAATGAGTCCAGGTATCATGGTATGTGTCACTCTGATTCTTGAAGCATTTGAATATGTTTCATTGAATTTTCCTTCATTTCATAACGTTTGCTTGGAAATTATGCTCTTTGACTTGTTCATACTTGGAAGGGTGACATGGTTCCCTAGTAAGTTGACCTCCCTTTAGGATGGGTTGCTACTGGGTGGGTCTGTGAAAGGTCATCATCCGTTCCCTCCTTACTTACCACTTTCCATATTTATTCCTCTCATCTCCCCCTACCTTTGTTCAGGCATTGGGATTTTCCACACTAGGAAGGGTTGTACCTTGCCTTGTGGGAAGAAGGGGCTAAAGGCCCAAAGGGTAAAAGTAATTGGCAAGAGTTAAAAGCCAAATATGAAACCTTTGGGATGGTTCTCCAAAGGATTCCCGAGAAATCAGTAAAAATATTCTTAGTAAGAAAAGGGAACCCATGAGATAAATAAACACTCAAGGTATTAGTTGGTGGATAGGAGGTCTCATCATGAGCCGACCTATTATGACCATGGGAATGTAGCAGAATGTCACTACCATATTTTTGGTCACAAAACCAGGGTAGTGGCTCTTGGTGGAATAACTAAGAGAAAGGGGGTCTCATCACGAGCCAGTATTCTCATCTTCGTGAAATGTTTGTGGATAGCGTTGTCATCTATAGTCACTAAGCTAGGGCAGTGTCCCTAAACTCTTCCCTTGAAGAATAAAAGAAAAATATCAAAAAACAATGAAGCTAAGAATAAAAGGCATTGAATGGGCTAGGGAACAATGGAATCCATG
>JASDQU010106068.1:78623-97047 GCA_032191745.1 Picea mariana
TATCTTCATATTTAAGAGTCACAATCTCTTACTCTCTTTGATCCTCAACATTATTTGTATTTCGCTCTTTGTACCAAAAATAGATGTACATTTGAACCAATCTCTAGGTTGATTTGTGTTATATCTTTTAGCTCTGTTCTCTCTCTGTTTTTTGTGTTTGGGTTTAGTGGTATGCACCACACTTAACTTCCTTAAGTGACACAACTCTATAATACTTGTTTATACACGTTTGCAACATCAATAGGCTCAAAACTCTCATCATGTGTGATTCATTGAGCTACTATTTGCAAAATCTCATCACTTGTTGTGATTGTTGATCGTGAGTTGCTTGATAGTCATGCATAGTGTGACACAAGTCATAGTTCTAACCATTTCTCTCATAGTTGAAGGGATTGTGCACTTGGGGTGACCAATCCCATCCTAGTTATGATTCATTGGTAACATCTCTTTGAATTTTAACTAACTCTAAAGTACTCTATATAATTTGATAGATGGTATGAAGAGCTCCAAAGACTCCAACATTCTCTACACCATCTAGTATTTGGTATCATAGTAAAAAAACTATGGAATATTTAAAAAATTACTCTCTAAAAGTTGACATCATTGGGATCATGTCCAAGATCTAACAAACTTGACCCTTCACCATCACTAAAGATTCCACAATACACACTAACAAAATCTTCAACAATTGTTTAACAACTTTGCAAGTACTTATTTTGTGCAAATTTTCTAATAGCACTATACATTGTATGAAGAAGTGAATTCCTATTTGAAAATGTTTATCGTATCAAAGGCATAGAGGTTGATCCTTACACCTATAAATTTCTTTACATACACTTAACACCACAAAAATGGTAATATGCAATTCCACTAGATCTACTACACTTGATGCTAGTGCAATGTAAAATACAACTAAAGAAGCCTTCCAAAAATAATGTGAAGAAATCCTTCTCTAATTTTCATATTTGTTTGAGAGTATGGTGCCCTAGACCTCACTTAGATCATCCAACCATGGATCATTGTTATTGGGTGGATGCAACCCTTTCAATGTCAATATTGACTACATCATTTTGTTTTTTGAAGAGAAAATTGACACCAAAGCACTAGATGAATGGTTTAGTTTCCTATGGATATATATTAACATAAAATAACTTGGTGACATTGATAAAGTCAAGCTTGTTCCCAAGAAGACAAATAGTCACCTCAATGTTAGTTATGAAATTGAACCACCTTTAGTGACTCAACATACATTTTTATAACTAAAATGTAATCATAAGTAAATTATGTATGAAATGACACAAAAATGAGAGCGCCTCAAATCATAAAATAGTTAGCCACCAATGCGTAGCTTTATTAAGGGATGGGAGGGAATCCAAAGGCTAGGATTTTTTTGAGGCCACAACAACCCCCCTTTACTTTTGATTTTACAAGCGAAAGGAAAGTGTCCCCCTACTAAAACTGTAATGCCTAATCCTCTATTGCTTGAGCCTAGTGTTATTTCTTTGTCTACCTTGAGGGAGTTGGGGGTTTAATATTGATTGATGGTTGTCTTTGATGGGTGTTGATCATTCCTTTCGATTTGATGATTTAAAATGTATTCATGATGTTTATTTACCTTTGATGTTTCATTGACATTTGTATGATGGAATTGACACATTATCTTCTGACCTTTTACTGATTCTAAAGTGCTTGATGATCTTATGTGGTTGCAAGGTTTGGTGTTCTATTGCATGTCTTGAATGAGTTCATTGTTGAAGATTTACTGAATGGATAACTCAATTTATGCATCTTCCTGCTTACGTGTTGTGCTTCATGTCGTCAACTTTTATACTTTCACATGTGGATCTTAATATTTTGTTTCAAACTCTAAGTCTGAATCGCATAATCATTGATCCTTCTTTTGAGTTGAGACTTGACATATGTAGTTTCAGGACACTCATCTACAACCACAATGTTATCGTTGAATAAACCTAACACTCTCTTATGAATTGTCTTAAAAGCAGAGAATATAATATTTGTGATGTATTTGCAAGACTCCTTCTAATTGCATGGTTGATCTCATTCTTCTATTTTGCAGAAGTAGATTTGCAAGGCCACTTCGTTTACGTGGCCACTCCAACCTTGAGAGGCATGTGAGGGGAATCTCTTGATCCTTATCTGGAACCTTGACCTTGATTCTTGTTAGGATTCTCCTTATCAGGAAGCAAATTACCTTGGCTTGTAGTTTCCTCGAGGTTCGAAACCCCCAAGGTTGTCGGATCTACCTTTACCACAAGTCTATCCCTGAACCTCTTCAAATTGATCTATACCGGGTCTTTTTTCAGTCTTACCTCTCACCAAAACCTAGGCCAAAATTCCATTCATCTTCTTGGTTGTAAGTCCTTGTCACATCGTCGCCTGATGCATGTTATCTATCTGTCGCATTTGTATCATGCATAGTGGTCTAGTGTAAGGACCTTTTCCTTGACCTAAATGTATTCCCGCTCCTCGCGATCTTGGCATGTCCTCCCACTAAGATGTGCATGTTGATTGGACTTACCTGTGTTGTGCGCTTGGTTGGAGTTGATTGTCTTTTTCCACTCATCGCTACTTTTGATGTTAAATCATCACGTGAAGTGTCGTATACTTCACCTCCATCGCTTTCCCTATGTCACAGGTTAATATAGTATTATTCATTGCTATATGACCTAGCTCCTCTCCATGATGCTCGATTTCCCAAATCCTACCTTATATGCCTTATTCCTAATTTCCGCCCCTAGCTGTGGAACCTTGACCAACAGAACCATGAGGGGCATGGAACCTTGACTTGTGTAATTTGGCCTAATTTCCTGAATTGTAATTATTATGTTCATTATTATTTTGTACATATTTTACTTTTACTTTTACTTTTTTTTTTTTTTTTATGTTCATTTTCCGCATGGTTTTGCAAAACCACATGGTATTTCCTGTGGTTTTTTTCCATGGTTTCCCCTAGAATTACTTTAGGTATTTATTTTAACTTAGGGGAAAATCAATTCACATTAGATATTTATTTTATGTGGGGTAAGTACATTTCTACAGGGATAAACTAATTTGTATTATATAAACAAACCATTTGTTACTAGTGTGTTTTGACCAAGACCCATGGTGTAACATGTACACCATTTTTCGCATATAGAAACGTAAGACAAAAAAGAAAAGCAAATTGAATTTTCATTTTTTTTTTTTATATATATTCATTTTCTTTTTTCATTTTCATTTTAATTTCATTTTTTCCTCCCCCCCCCCAAACCCTAACTTGTACATACCCATTCTATTTTTCCTTTTTGATTTAGTTTTAACTTAATTTTTTATTTTTCCCTCACCCACCAAAATCTAGTGTAACATCCCAGGTCCTTCCCCATTGGCCCTCACATGTGATTTATAAAAATTCCCATGAGAAATCAATGATTAGGACACACCTCATTATTTTTAGGAAGGCTTTCCTATTTTCTAGGATTTCCCTCTTCCCCTCACGAATAACATGGGAATTATATTACCCATTAAAAAAATTATTTATTCCCAAATGCCTTGAAATATTAACATATTATAATATAATTTTCCTTGGTCTTTGACCTGAGAGATGGAGTTGATCGTCGTCGGGAGTCTCTTATCTAAACTCCACCTCACTTACTACTCACCTGGACGACAACCATGAATATACAATTATTTTGATATGTTGTTGAAAAACATGCACTCATAGGCAATGGACATTATTTTAATATTAATTCATTTTATGGGAGTGTGAGCTGGAATTACGGTCATTGTCGGAGGGTTACCATACCCATACTTCACCTCACTTACCACCTTCTGACGATGACCATACAAAATTTAATGGAAGAGTATTTTAATATTCTTTTGGAGAGCATGCAACCCTTCCAAACATATATTATTTTAATATTATTTAATGTGGAAGGGTGTGCATTTTTATAAGGGATTTTATTTTAACATTTATTAAACCATTTGAGAAATAGGCCCGACCCCATGTCGTCAGAAGTTATCATCGACGAATTCACCTTTTACCTTCACCTACCAACTCCCGATAACGACCATGTAATATTTTTGAGGATTATTTTAATATTATTATGGGGAAGTGTGCACACACATGGAGAAATATAATATTTTAATATTATTCATTAAAACCATTAGGCTTAAGCTTTTTATGTCATTGGAAGAACTCATTGTGAGATGATCCTCATCGGAAGTGTGATATAGAGTGGGAGTTATCGTCATTGCTGGAAAGTTACTGTAGAAGGGTTATCACACTCCCTTTCATACTCTTCAGAGGATGATCATGCATTATATATCCACGAAGAATTATTTTCATATATTTCTTGAAGAATGTGCATCAATTTGAATGATTATTGTTTTAATAATGTATATTGGGAAACGTGTACACCAGGGAGACAATATTTAACAATTATTTTTAGAGGGAGATTACCCATGGAAACCTTAGTCGTCATTGGAGTGAGTTGGAGTGGGAGTTTCCATCGTCATCGAAAATTACCAGAAATATTTACCATTTACCAAGACCAGCCCCCGACGACATACATCCACGAACATGCACTTAATATATTTATTTGAAGAATATTTTATCATTTTTTGCGGAAGTGTGCTCCCTATTATCACACAAACTGTAGGTTGGGAAAATCCCGACCCAATCCAATGGATGGCGACAATGGAGGGAGAGTTTACCCACTTTCACCTCAGATAAACCCTCCCCTCGCTTTTGTGAAGGAAGAATTCTGACATAAGGGGGAGTCCCGGGAAAGCCTAGGGGGGAAATGAGATGGAAAGTGATACTTGTGAAGAGATTCCCCTATAGGTCAATTTAATAAGTGGATGGTGGCTTGAAAATGAGCTTCAGAGGTGGTTTATCGTTGCCAAGTGTTTGAGTGCCTGTGAAAGATGGTTGTACCTGCCCGAGACACAAGAAAAGACAAGATATAAGATAAATAATTCAATGGAAAATCAAGTTAAGCTTGTTGTCCCTATTTGAAGTAGTCAAAAACAATATATATCATTAAATAAATGGTATTTAACGCTGCTAAATGAGATGCTAAAAGTGTAGTAAATGATGCGACAGATAAGCTATCAAGTACTAATATACTTTAGGTATGAAAGCATAAGACTTTAGCAACAAAACAAGGTTGTTGTAAACAAGTATTGCATATATATATATTATCAGTCTTATGGCTGTAGCAAACTATTGATACAACAAAAAATTTCAACCCACAAAAGGTACAAGTAAACCACCCAAAAAATGCGTTGAGACTAATAGGTTATTATGACAGCTTGCTAGAAAATTTTTGACGGTTGAAATGCAAGTTATAATCAAAGTAAGAGAGTATTTTTTGCAGACCTAATGGTTGTAGCTTTTGTTTGGATATAGCTCCAAGAATACTAAGTAAATCAAGACTCCCTATAGGCTTTAGCAACCTCAAAGCATCAAAAATATATTCCAACTTGAAAAATATCAATATCTCGTTAAATCACATTTACCAAAGCAAACAATTTATTTCTCTAATGAAAATTTCATATTAGTTCCTTTAAAATTTGGGTGAATGGAGTCTTGAAATCATGAGTTAGATCAAAAAAATCCGTAGGGGTGTAAACCCTCTTACTCCCTAGGGCATGCAAATAAAACTAAGGTAAATCAAGGAGGGTGTACACCTTTGTACTCCTCCTAGAAACCTTGCAAGAAAAGACTTGTAAACTAGCAAATGAGATGAAGCTTAATGGAGGGTGTATGCACTCATACTCCTCCTAGGGTTTCAACCAACAATAACCATGAAATAAGAAAAAATAATTAACAATTGCTTATTTTCCTTACCAATTCCAAAAGAGATGCAAGAACAAACCCTAGTTCACCAAGCAAATGACCATTCATAAGAAAGAGAAGATGTCCCCAAGAGGTGTGCACCACCTTAGCTCAAGCATTCACCAAGAGATACTCACCAAAAATCATTTTCACAAGAGAGAGATACTCACCAAAAATCATTTTCACAAGAGAGAGATACCAAAATTCCCGAATAGGGCGCAAATTTCAGCCACCAGTCTTCACACAATGGGAGAGATATGATATGAAAATGAAATGAAATGATCTCTATTTATACAAATCCTAATACAAGTGTTTGTCCACTTAATTTTAGTGTAAACTAAAAAGTAAGAGGACAAAACCCCTAAATTTTCCTCTTTACAATATAAAATTCAAATTTAACCCTAAAATGCACATAAGAAACCCTAAAGAAGCATGGTGTCACCCCTTTAGGGAAACGTTTTGGCACCTTTAGCAAATCGTTGAGCTTGGAGATGAAATGTTGGCCCTCCAAAGGCCTCCCTCTCAAGTGGTAGGGTATTCAAGGTACTCCTCTCCATCCAAATATTCTAAGTGTCAAGCAACAACACCACCACCACAAGCCCTAGCCCTAGGGTGACACCAACCTCCTCAAAAGTGACGTTTTAGCCTCAAGAGAAAATCGTTGGTCTGGCTAAGGGCTGAGTTATGTCCTCCATGGTATCTCCTTAAGCCTCCAAAGGCTAGCATCGTCATCCAGTGTATGGGCCATGGTATCCAACATGTGGTCTTCAAGCCCCAAGGAAGCCCAAGATAGGTTTGTTCTTCCAAATCTGTCCACCAACTAGGTCCTACAAAGACAATGAATATGCCCTCCAAGGATCTCAAGTCAAATGCATCATGATGAGTAAATCAAATCAATAAAATATCCATCTAATCATTTACATCCAAACCACCTCATCAAAACAAACAAGTGCTCAAATACCCTATGCAATTTTCCAAATTTGGGTATGGGAGGGTTGACAAGGCGACCTATTGGGTGAATCATACCTCAAGTTTAGGAGTGTTTCCAAAGTGGGGCCCTCTCCAATACATGTGGACAAGTGACATGGATGGGGGAAAGACTCTTGGGCATGGGGTTCATGACATACAAGGGATCATAGTATCTCATTTATGGCTGCCTTTGCAGAGGGTGTGTTGCACCTTCATTTTCAATGCATCCTTTTTCCAAACCCATTTGTTTGGTTTTGTTTCTTTAATATGTTTCCAAGTTGAATACAAGGTGGGGATTCTAACTAAGCATGAAAAATAATGCCTAACATGAATCTACCCTGGTCACATCATGCTTCCCCAAGTTGAAGACAATGTGTGGGGCTTCTATCTAAGCATGAAAAACATTGCCCACACATGCTCCACTTTGGTTGGCATTTTGTATTAGTTATTTTTCACCGGGTCCCATCAATTTTTTATGAGATACATTTCATTGTCCTCGGGATCCATGGGTGAGCATATACAAGGCTCATGATTGGATTTTATCTTTCTCCAACTACAAGCCTCTAGGCCTTCAACCCCTTCTTACAATGAAATGAGGGACAATTCCTTCTTGGGTCAGTACACCTGAAAATCCCAAAAGGTAAGGAGATGAGGGGATGAAATGTGGCAAGTGAAAAGTATGGTCGGGAATGGCATGATGACTCATCGAGAGGACCTCCCAGCAAAAAACCTATCCCTAAGGGTGACCCACTTACTAGGGCACAATGTCAACCACCAAGGTGAAGCAAGGCAAAGAGAGTAATTTCCAAGGAGACATTACATAATCAAAAGTAGTTTAAAATGAAACAAACTCAAATGCATCAAATATGGAAATGACACTCACCATAATAACTAGCTTGTACCTCATGGAGCGAGACCCAATGTCCTTTAGAAGCAAACTAATGTGGTGTATACCCTCATGATGAACCTGAGATCTGTGGTGGTGAGGTGGGTCTTTGTCTGTGCAAGTGGAAACTACTGGTCAAGCTGTCTTTCGGTACTCCATGTTTTCAAGTTGAGGGCCTCAAGACATCATCTCCTTATTTATCCCTAGGAATTGGGGTTAACATATGGCTCCTACTTGGGGACATGTACTCACTGTAGAGTGCATGAGAGCCACAACATCTCTTGGTAGACCTGTGCGTACACACACTGAAACAACAAACTCGTTAAGTGTAGGATGGCTCGCTCCTACTTTGTCCACATAATAAAAAACCTAAAATGAAAACTAATCTAGAAAATAAAATTTTTGTATTTTTATATATATGACGTTAAAGAGAAGCATGTAAATCAAATATGAAAGTAGAGAAAAATGAAAATCAAAGGTGAAATGCAACTAAACTACTATGAGCAATCAATATGAAAATACAAGAAATAAATATGACCTACCTACTTACCTGGGGCCTTGAATATCAGGTAATAGGTGATTTCAGGTGAAGTCATACAACCAGTGCAACCATTTGTTCATCATTTCATCAAGGTATCTCCCCCTGTGCTTAATCATGCAATACAAAAAGGTTAAGTTGAGCACATAATAATCATGAGCATAAATAGACATATAATCAATCAATCATGAAACTCATGGATATGGGTGGGAGGGAGGAAATCTTGCTGAAAAGAGTAGCTGCAATTCTGATCATCCCATAAATCCTATCTGAAAGGATAGCCACAAGCTCGATCAATCCATCTCTGAAGAGGGATACCATATGTAGACGATGGATCATATTCATTCCCATTAGCATGATCGTGGCTTCCTAAAGACTGAGAAGACATGAGAGATCCCAAGAATACCCCATGATTTCCTTGAGAAGAAGAAATGAGGTAAGGGACAGGCTCAAGTCTAGAAAAATGTTGCCTCTTTATCTGCGAATCCTTGTAAAAATCCCCAAGATGAAAATACTTTCACTTTGTAGAGTGAGCCTTTGATTCCTATGGGAAGGCCACACCCTAGTGTTCATCTAAAATTGAGGATGAAGATGGCTAAAAGCCTCATAGAACAAGTCTGCATCCCCAAAAGAATCTGCATCACAACTCCCAAGCGATGACTGAAAATCACCCTGAAAATGTTGCGACACGTCATCCTCAAATGGACAGAACAAATCTGTAACCATATCATCATCAGGCTACCAAACATATGAATCATATATGCATAAAGACCCATCTTTTGAAGATGAAAACTCAACTCCTTTTGCTCGAGAGCTACTCTCAATGTCGTAAATGGGGTTTCTATAAAAATGAAATGACCAAAATCCCATGTGCGTCTCCAAGTTTGTATGAAAGTGTCTATATTCTCATCAACCATATCCAAGGTTTCTTTCATAAGACCATTAGTGTGACTAAAATGAACATCTCTTTGTCTTTGTGTGCAGGAAGAACAGAGGCTAGGGCAACTTCAACTGGATCTTCAAATTCTTTATCAATGACACTAATTGCTTCTTCAACTTCACGCGCAGGAGGAAAGGAGGGATGGAAGACTTCATCTTTGTCAAGTGGGATGATGGACACCAATGTCTCATTTGGGTATTCATCACTGAGAACTTCTTCTGCAGTAGGTGGATGATAGTCTTCATCAGTTTTCCATTCCTCATCTATTGTCTCATTATTCATCGAAAAACCTTCTCTGTAAAGAGCATGTTTGATCTCTTAGAAAGTATCTTGCAAATTCTGAGTAGATGGTTGATAATTCCTGAGAAATTATTCAACGAGATTCGTAGAAGATGGGATACTTTTTGGATTACATGAGTGTGCAATCCAAATCCTTTGACTTGATTCTAGTGAAGATACACAAATTTTCATCAACACATCTTCATGTAGCACATTTAAGCTTGAAGCATACTTCATATAATTCATGACATGGGTGATTGCAAGAGATGGATCACCATTAAATTTAGGGAAACTTTCCCTCCACTCTGTAGAGCAATGATTTGGACATCCAGGGATATTTTGAACATCAATAGAAGGGTACACCTTATGGAATATCCATGGTAAGTCCCGTGAGGCCATGGTTCCATTACTTAGGGTAATACTTCAATGGAGTCGCCAAATGAACTTTATGAAAAGATCATCAAGGGTGGAAGGGGAACACCCTTCAAGTGGAGTCACCAAGCAAGCTAGGGGTAAAGGATTTGGGATGGAAGCTTGCCAAAGTGTCGTTAGAGCATGAAATATGATTCAAAATCCTCCTCGACAATGGTGCCAAAATGTTATCGCGCAAACTGGAGGTTGGGAAAAGCCCAACCCAATCCACTGCATGATGATAACGGGGGAGAGTTTACCCAATGTCACCTCAGATAAACCCTCCTCTCGATTTTGTGAAGGAAGAATTCCGACACAAGGGGGATTCTTGGGTGACCCTAGGGGGGAAATGAGATGGAAAGTGATTCTTATGAAGAGATTCCTCTATAGGTCAAGTTACTAAGTGGAGAGTGGTTTGACAATGAGCTTCAGAGGTGGTTTATGGTTTCCAAGTGTTTTAGGGCTTGCGAAAGATGGTTGTACCTGTCCGAGACACAAGAAAAGACAAGATACAAGCTAAACAATTCAATGGATAAGAAATTTAAGCTTTATGTACCTATTTGTAGTAGTCAACAAGAATATATATCATTAAATAAATGGTAGTTAAAGCTACTAAATGAGATGCTAAAAGTCTAGTAAACGATGCAAGAGATAAGCTAGCAAGTACTAGTATAATTCAGGTATGAAAGCATAAGACTTTAGCAAAAAAACAAGGTTGCTGTAAACACGTATTGCATAGATATATTATCAGCCTTATGGTTTTATAAAACTGTGCTACAACAAAAAATTTCAACCCACAAAAGGTACAAATAAACCACCCAAAAAATGCGCTGAGACTAGTAGGTTATTATGGCTACTTGCAAGCAAAATTTTTATGGTTGAAATGCAAGTTATAATCAAATTAAGAGAGTATTTGCTGCATCCCTAATGGATGTATCTTTTGTTTATCTATATCTCTAAGAAGACTAAGTAAATCAAGACACCCTAGAGACTTTATCAACCTCAAAGCATCAACAATAGATTCCAACTTGAACAATATCAATTTCTCATTAAATCACATTTACCAAAGAAAATGATTTATTTCTCCAATGCAAATCTCATATCAATGCCTTTAAAATTTGGGTGAATGGAGTCTTGAAAGCATGAGCGAGATCAAAAAAATCCCCATGGGTGTAAACCGTCTTACTCCCTAGGGCATGCAAATCAAACTAAGATAAATCAAGGAGGGTGTACACCCTTGTACTCCTCCTAGCAACCTTGCAAGAAAAGACTTGTAAACTAGCAAATGAGATGAAGCTTAATGGAGGGTGTATGCAATCAGACTCCTCCTAGGGTTTCAACCAACAATAACCATGAAATAAGCAAGAAGAATTAGCATTTGCAGATTTTCCTTACCAATTATAAGAGAGATGCAAGAACAAACCTTATTTCACTAAGAAAATTACCATTTATAAGCAAGAGAAGAAGTCCCCAAGAGGTGCACACCACCTTAACTCAAGCATTCACCAAGAGATAATCACAAAAAATCATTTGCAAAAGAGAGAGATACCAAAATGCCCAAGTAGGGCGCAAATTTCAGCCACTAGTCTTCTCACAATGGGCGAGCTATGATATGGAAATGAAATGAAATGATATCTATTTATACAAATCCTATTACAAGTGTTTGTCCACTTAATTTTAGGGTAAACCACAAAGTAAGGGGACAACAACCCTTAATTTTACCCTTTACAATATAAAATTCAAATTTAACCCTAAAATGCACATAAGAAACCCCAAAGAAGCATGGTGTCACCCCTTTAAGGAAACATTTTGGCACATTTAGCAAATCGTTGAGCTTGGAGATGAAACATTGGGCCTCCAAAGGCCTCCATCTTAAGAGATAGGGTCTTCAAGATACTTCTCTCCATATAAATATGCCAAGTGTCAAGCAACACTACCACCACCATAAGCCCTAACCCTAGGGTGACGTCAACCTCCTCAAAAGTTACGTTTTAGCCTCAAGAGAAAATCATTGGGTTGGCTAAGGGTTGAGTTATGTACTCCATGGTATCTCCTTAGGCATCCAAAGGAAAGCATCGTCGTCCGGTGTGTGGGCCATGGTATCCAGCCTATGGGCTTCAAGGCCCAAGGAAGCCCAATCTAGGCTTGTTCTTCCAAAACTGTCCACCAACTAGGTCCTACACAGATAATGAATACACCCTCCAATGATCTCTAGTCAAATGCATCATGATGAGTAAATCAAATCAATAAAAGAGCCATCTAAGGATGGACATCCAAACCACCTAATCAAAACAAACAAGTGCTCAAATACCCTATGCACTTTTCCAAGTTTGGGTATGGGAGGGTTGACAAGGTGACCTATTCGGTGAATCATACCTCAAGTTTAGGAGTGTTTCCCAAGTGGGCCCCTCTCTAAGACATGTGGATGAGCGACATGGATAGGGGAAATACTCTTGGGCATGGGGCTCATGACATACAAGGGATCATAGTATCTCATTTATGGGTGCCTTTGTAGAGGGTGTGATGCACCTTCGTCTTCAATGCATCCTTTTTCCAAACCCATTTATGGCCTTTTGTTTCTTTAAGATGTTTCCAAGTTGAAGCCAAGGTGGGGATTCTACCTAAGCATAAAAGATAGTGCCCACCTTGACTGTACCCTGGTCACATCATGCTTCCCCAATTTGAATACATTGTGTGGGGATTCTACCTAAGCATGAAAAACATTGCCCACATTTTCTCCACTTTGGTTGGAATTTTGTATTAGTTATTTTTCACAGGTCCCATCGGTTTTTTATGAGAGACATTTCATTGTCCTCGGGATCCTTGGGCGAGCATCTAAAAGGTTCATGATTGGATTTTATTTTTTTCCAGCTACAAGCCTCTAGGCCTTCAACCCCTTCTTCCCATGAAATGAGGGACAATCCCTTCTTGGGTCAGTACACTTGAAAATCCCAAAAGGTAAGGAGATGAGGGGATGAAATGTGGAAAGTGAAAATTATGGTCGAGAATGGCATGATGGCCTGTTAAGAGGACCTCCTAGAAACAAACCTATCCCTAAGGGTGACCCACTTACTAGGGCGCAATGTCAACCACCAAGGTGAAACAAGGCAAAGAGAATAATTTCCAAGCTGACGTTACATAATCAAAAGTAGTTTAAAAATGCAACAAACTCAAATGCCTAAAATATTGAAATGACACTCACCATAATATATGGTTTGTACCTCATGGAGCAAGACCTAATGTCCTTCGGAAGCACGCTGATGTGGTGGATATCCTCATGATGAACCTAAGATATGTGGTGGTGAGGTGGGTATCTTCCTGTGCAAGTGGACACTGATGGTCAAGTTGTCTCTCCGTACTCCATGTCTGCAATGTGAGGGCCTTGAGACATCATATCCTTAGTTATCCCTAGGAATTGGGGATAACACACCCTATAAGAAATATTATTATTTTAATCCTCTATGTCGTCGTTGGGAGTGAGTGTGGAGTGGAGTGTGAATGCACCAATTCCGATGACAACGAAGACTTGGGGGGGAGATGTTGGACTATGTCCATTTTGGTGGGGGAAAGGGGGAAATTGTTATTTTATTTATTTATTATTTTTTAATCTTTATTTTATTTTTATTTTATTTTATTTTGTTTATTAATTTTTTATTTTAGTTAGTTTTTATTGATTACTAGTTTCATGTAGGTAGGTGGTAATTATTATTATTTTATTTTAGTAAATTTTGTCATTTTTTTATTTCCTAGTTTTACGAGAATTTGGGGAACATTTTTATATTTTATTTGTTTTAATTTTATTAATTTTTATTTTTTTAATGCGGGTAATGAGATTAGTTTAATTTCGATTTTCTTTGATTTTCACATATAATGAGAGGTATTTTTTTGTTGCTAATTGTAATTAATGTAGATTAACGTAAATAATTTTGTTATTTTTCTTTTTAATTGTTATTTCCCTAATTTTTAGGAGGAAGATTAGATAAAATTGTATCATAGGCGAGGGGTCTAATCGCTACCCTAGGTTCTTATTCAAATTACCTATAGAGGCTAAAACCATTTAAATCACTAAGTGTTGAACTCTCTTATGCATGTGGGATTTTTGTTTGCAGGTTAAGGGTCAATGACCCAGATTCACCCACATGCATGATCAACAACTGCTGAGTGACATTTTTCAAACGAGCATAACTTGGGCTCCATGTGTCAGAATTAAGCCCATGATACCTCATTGGAAAGGTATCAGATAGAGAAATGTAGTGGAAAAGGTCTTCAGTCTAGAAAGGTGACAAAAGATGTGAGAAAATGCAGAAAACAACAAACCAAGGATTTGGGAGAAAAATGGTCATGCATACTTCAAACAACCATATTTGGGGCTACATGAAACAAAGTAGGGCCCAAGATAGCTCTCCAAAAACATGGAAGAGAGAACATGACGAGATAGCAAGTGTTTTCAGATTAAAAGTACAAATTGTCTAAAAATTTAAAACATAGAAGGAACCAAAATTTAGTTGAAGAACGAGCTATGCTATGCTCCAACAACCATATCTCAAGCTACAGGCAACGAAATCAGACGAACAATAGCTCAATGGAAAGACAATATAGAGGAGAAGAAGTTAAAAAGATCTTGATCTGCTGGCAAACACCATAAATTCCTAGAATATCTCAAGGAATAGAGGATGAAGCCAACATGAAGAGATATTAATATTTGCAAATAAATGTCATTTATGAGCTGCTTGAGGGAGAAAATAACCTCTTATAAGACTCTCCAACTTATGTTTGTAACCCTTTCATATTCACTTTTGAAGATGTGGAGTAAATACAAAATGCAAGATGAGAAATGGAAGGACAACAAAATGAACAATCACTAGAGCTAAAGAGTCTCTCTTGTTTTATAAAAGAGAGCTCGTTGAATGTAATGATGTACTTTTTCCCTTTGTAAACGAAATATGGTACTATTACTTCTGAAGGAATAAAGAACAAGAGGCATTCCAAAAATCTGTGATTTCGGTGAATATATACGAGACTATTCTTTGTGCAATTATCTTTTGCTTGAGTAGCATAGAATTATGATGTATGAACTATTTCTTCACTCTATTCTATCTGCTCATGTTGTCATATATTTCCTCATGAGTACATAAACAATGTTATGAATGCATTGTACAACTAATTGTTTATGTATCTGTAGCATTGTTGTTATCACTTATCATTAGGACATATGAACTATTTTTGGTTCTGATGATATTATCTCTCACTATACTCATTCTATTAGTTTTTCTCTTGGGATAGGTTAGAAGTAGTTAGATTAGATTAGTTTGATTTCAGTTAGATTAGTCTTAGGATTAATTATAACTCTTTGGGGGAAAGTTCGTTGTATTTCCCATTTTCTTATTTTAATTCTAAGCAGAAAGGAGATCCACATAATCGTCGAAAACGCCACACCAAATGAGAGTAGCTCTAATTGGGACCTGCCATCGGGCGTTCTCCCTTACCTACTTGACATGCCACTTGGACCCTTCAACAAAAATGATGCTTGAAGGAGGGCTAGATGACAAGATGAGCATGTGTAGTCATTTTTCTTAAGTGTTTTCATTTACTAATGGTTCCATCCCATATCCATTTATGGATATGTTTTTCTGGTAATGTATCTCCCAAACCTCCTAGAAATATTTTACATTTCTTGTCACAACTTAAATTTCACGGAAAAAGTGAGACAACTGCATCTGAACATGCTTTTAAATTTTGGAAATTTTGTTCTTCTCACAATATTACTAATGGAAGTGTCATTTTCAAGTTTTTCACTCTCACTTTTGCAAGTCGGGTCAAGAGCTGGTGTGAGACCTTGCTAGCTGCCTCTATTCACCCATGGGAGCAGTATATGCTTCAATTTTGGCATGGTTTTGAGAATTATGATTATGATGATTTATGTGCAGAGATATTAGAGCTTAGGAAGAACAAAGATGAATCTCTTGAATATTTTTTTATCAGACTTACTCATCTTTTCTATAGATTTCCTTTAGACGATAGGCCCTCTACCAACAATTTTATTTCATGTTTAGTTTCTCTTACTAATGAAACATATGAGTGAGTGGATGAGGAATCTAAAATCGTTTTTTAATATTTCTTCACATGATGATTTGGATTTGAATCAAAATGTTGAAAATTATAATGGTTTAGATGGACTTCATATGTTTGAATCGTTCTTTATTGTGGGGGATATAGATCAGATAGAAAATTCTTTTTGTATCCGCCCACCACTCCATTCCCCCCTTTCTTTTCTTGTGACGAAAAATAGACCTCTTATGTAGTAAGTTTGAATTTATATTTTTCTGTAGCCGACCAAGAGGAGGGTTTTCCTGTTGATAATGGGACACTTTAGGTCACACTGATGGTTATGCTAGGCTCTCATTATCCTGTCTCTTATTTTCCTTCACAAGAAATGGAGGAGGAAGCTATGGAGCGAAACTTAAATTTAGATCATCTAGTTAATGAAGAAAATCTTTACACTCATGAAATGAATTCTTCCTCACCCATGGATAATTTGAAATTAGTTGCTTTTGATTTCAATTGTCATGCTGTTATAAATTCCTAAAAGGGAGAAGGGGATGGTTTAAAATCATCCATGTGAAAGAGGCGAAAAAGGTCACAAACATACTTAGACTGGGAAAGAAAGATTCCTTCCTTGGTTTGCAATACTTGGAGGCTAAGAAAATAATGCAAATAGCCTATGTCTGTAATTTCAAAGTTCTTTTTAAGGATTGATTTCAAATGGGTTAAAAGTTTAGGGTCACTAACAGTGAGGATAAGGTCATCAACATAAATAAAAAGTGTTATGAGATGGATTCCTACTTTCTTGGTATAGATATTAGGGTCATAATGACATCTAGAAAATCTAGTGTCAAGAAGAAATTTGTCCATTTTGGCATACCAAGCTCGAGGAGCTTCCTTAATACCATAAATATATTTCTTGAGATGAAAAACAAGGCTAGAATCATTCTGGACATTTCTAGGAGGTTGTTACATGTGGATTTATTCTGAAAAATACCCATGCAAGAAGGCATATTTAACATCCACCTGATGGAACTCCCATTTATGTGAGGCAACAAGGGATAGAACAAGGCGGATGTAATTCATTTTGGCTACAGGGGAAAAGGTTTCATTATAGTTAATGCCTTCAAATTGAGAGAACCCTTTGGAAACTAACCAAGCCTTGTGTCTTTAAACATGTCCATATGATTGTGAGTCTTTGAAACTTAAGAAAAAAGAGAAGAGGCTTGTTGGAACTGTGAACGTGTTTGAT
This sequence comes from Picea mariana, assembly GCA_032191745.1. Taxonomy (NCBI): domain Eukaryota; kingdom Viridiplantae; phylum Streptophyta; class Pinopsida; order Pinales; family Pinaceae; genus Picea; species Picea mariana. The sequence continues at coordinate 95,780 of JASDQU010106068.1, forward strand.
ACTGATCTAAAGGATCACCTATAGGATCACCAACTGCTTCTTATGTTGAACAAACCCATCTAGAAAGTGGTGATGCTAGTGAAGGTTCATGTTTAATGGACTCATCTAGAGTAAGGTGAACAAGCGGAAGTGGATTTTCATCCTCACTTTCATCATCTAAAGAAGAATAAACCAAAATAGGAACAAAAGGTGGCAAAAATGAAGAAGATGGATTGTAGGGAGAATATGTAACAAACACAGAATTAGGCTTGTAGACCAAGGGTTGGGACAACCTTTGTGGGAGTGTGATTTACTATGTAATCCACACAGTTGATGGCTTCCACCCAATAATGAAGACTTAATCCTTTAGATTGGATCATACAACTATCCATTTCCTTTAATGTGCAATTCTTTCTTTCAACAACATCATTTTTATGTAGTGTATATGGAAAAAATGTTGAATTTGAATGTCGTATACAGTGCAGTAACTTGTGAATTTATTGTTCACATATTTTCCTCCATTATTTGGTCTTAAATTTTGAAGTTGATGTCCAAATTGATTTTCTACAAGGGACTTATAGGTCAAAAACTTGTCAAAAAATTCACTCTTAAGTTTCAAGAAGTTAACCCAAGTGCATATGAACATGTTATCAATGAAAGTTAAGAAATACTAGTACCCAGAGAAGGACGAAGAAGAAAATGGATTGTTATCCCCTACCCTAGGGATAAATAAGGATATCATGTCTCGAGGCCCACAGGTCCTAGACATGGAGTGTCGAGAGCCGAATGACTTGAGCATAGCCCCAGAGGGCCCCTCTTTTCTTCAGTGGTACCCATTTATTAGCAACAACAGTATCCATCCCACCAGCCTGGTCCTGAAGTAATGAGTCCAGGTATCATGGTATGTGTCACTCTGATTCTTGAAGCATTTGAATATGTTGCATTGAATTTTCCTTCATTTCATAACGTTTGCTTGGAAATTATGCTCTTTGACTTGTTCATACTTGGAAGGGTGACATGGTTCCCTAAGTTGATCTCCCTTTACAATGGGTTGCTACTGGGTGGGTCTGTGAAAGGTCATCATCCGTTCCGTCCATACTTACCACTTTCCATCTTTATTCCTCTCATCTCCCCCTACCTTTGTTTGGGTATTAGGATTTTCCACACTAGGAAGGGTTGTACCTTGCCTTGTGGGAAGAAGGGGCTAAAGGCCCAAAGGGTAAAAGTAGCTGGCAAGAGTTAAAAGCCAAATATGAAACCTTTGGGATGGTTCTCCAAAGGATTCCCGA
>JASDQU010106068.1:110616-125248 GCA_032191745.1 Picea mariana
CCTTATTCTATTTTATTGAAAGGTCTTATTAATATTGACCTTTATTACATCCGAATACATTGATCTACCTATGTGCAGGTTAGGACCTTAACAGATAACCACAACATTCATGCAAATAATTCAGAAGAAATGATCTATTGATGATGTAGAGATACATGGTTGATTACCAAGCAATGCTACTTGAGAACCATTAATTTCTTATGGATTTAACACTTATCAATATTTTCCACCATAATATATACGTTAATGCGTAACACAAATATTTATAATCACTTTAGAGAGAAATCAAGGGTTTAATACACATAAAATTCATACACTTTGAAATTCAAAGACCTTGAAATTCATATATTCATCAACATAAAATGCAGAAACAATGAGATTCATAAAAAATGTGCTATATATATATATATATATATATATATATATATATATATATTCAACATCGTCTAAATTGTACATTTTTTATAAAATGACAGCTAGTGCCCAATACAGAAAGCGACAAGTGCCTTAACATAAAAATCATCCATATGGTGGCCTCAATACAAAATGGCAGTAGTTGGTCAATCATTGACCACTGCCACCCTCGCCACCCTCAGGAGCATCCTGGAAATATATATTTCTTATCTTTCTTGAGGAAGCACCTTGATTGGTTCTAGGCCTAGGAATTCTTCGATGCTATGGAGACTACACAAAGACAAAACATTGTTATACATTTTTTCATCAATGGATTAATAGACATACAAAATGATACTTGGTAATTTAACCTAAGACAACTCACCACTTATGCTACTGTCAATCATGAGGGTGTTACCCTCCTCTTCCATCCCAATATCTCTGTGATGCCACCCTGCACCAGTTACAAGGATCAAGTCGCATAATTGAAACAAATATGCATAAAATCAAATTCATGATACATAAAAAATTATCATCAACACATTATCTCGCCGTTAATATCTCGGACCTTGATGGAGATTCACTGGAAAAAGGAACACTAGGTTGTACAACATCCTTCAATTAAAACTCTATTGTGGCAACATTGGTGGATGGGGATGATGGAAAGGGTGGTGGGGGTGGGTGGTGTAAAGGTACATCCACTAGATGGCTGTGATGGAAGAGGTGGTGCAGATGGGCGGCTTGCGTGTGAATCTAATGAGGATGCGTGCAAGAAGACAAATGTTGGGGTTGGGCTGCGATAGACCCCCATAGGATGTAGAAGTAATTGTAACCCCCTAGGCATGGATAAAGGTAACCCATAAGCAAGGCCCAGGTGCCCAGGGAGTGCAATAGTACTATATATAGAAAATATTTCCACAACCGACATACATATTAATAATATTGAACTATTAGTACCAAATAATAAAATTCAAAAACACAAACACAAAAAAATTGAGAATTATACGATATTTAATTTTACACATGGTACTTGTGATGCAGGTGACTTGTATTTTCTATATAGACATTCCACATTGCCTAGTCCCAAATCCTATAGAAACATAAGAACATTGAGGATGTCATAAAAGAAAGAAATGACAATGGTGAATTTATAAAATATGACACATACATGTGTGTGGGGTGCACCCAATGAGTAGGTTGCCTCTACTTCTACATCAGTGTTAGGGCTAGGCACTGATGCATCCATAAACGTAGAGGGTCTATTGCTCGGACGTAACAACTAAAAACAACATACAATTAAAAAACTATATAAATACACATAATACAAAATAAATATATAACAATGAAGAACATAGAGAGGGTTAAGATACTAACCTCCTCCATGAAGATATGTTGGCCACTGGGGTTTATAGGCCCATATCATGTATGCCCGCAACTTAAGCATCTTTGAGATTCACTTGGATGACTTCTACATCCATGTGCCCTCTCCTCATCGTACTCTGTTGTGCATGTTGAAGCTCCAACCCCCTTATCAATGTCACTATTAGGCACCTCATGATGAGATAGTGCAACAAATCTACTTTGTTGCACTTGGCTATGATTCAATGATGAAATGTCTAGATGTACTTGTTTCAAGCTCTCTGCAATAGGGGGTGTTGGGTATGGGGGTCAGGCCTTTGCCTACGAGGATGAGGACCTAACATGGGATCACTCCTCGCATGCTCTCGTTCTTGTGCGGACCCTCGACCCACCCCCTAGAAGTCACACATGTCAAAGTAGTTGACATTCTTACCCAAAATAAACTCAGCCCATAATTTTCTCAAAATATATAAGGGCACCTCCCTTTTATTGCAGCGAGGTTTATCAAAATACATATACCACCTATCCATCCAGCTTTGACTAATTTGGGGATGTGATATGAACCTGGGGGTGATTAGTTTCCAATAATTGATTGATTTTGTCTCTCCTTCAAAAGGGTTGAAGCTATAGATCATTTTACTTGAGCGATTTGCAATTAAAGTTAAAGTTGAAGTCTTATATTCTTGAATCCAAAGTGAATAAAAACCCCTTTATTTTTCCTTATGTGTTGTATTTCATGCTTGCATTTAATATCCTATGTGCGGAAATTCATGGACAAGAAACATAAGAACATAATACACATAATCAATATGACACTTCCCTTGATAACGTAGTTCACCTGATGTGGGCTACGTCTCTGGGTCATGCTCCAAAGCTTGACCGCTTTATTCTCCTCGCTGTAATGATGTCTCTCCTTTACAAAATGTAAGGGGCAAAGTTCATTTTCGGTGACAAAAACAAAAGATCGGAATGTGATCAGGAATGTATACAAGCTTCACAAGTTCTCATGTTCATGAGGCATCCATGATGTTGACATGGAAATCATTCCCACAAACTCAATACATAAAAAGAGGAAGAATAAAAGATGACCGCCATCATCATGGAGCCATAGAGTGGCTTAGATATGTTTCTCATATCCAAGCATATATGTGCAGCTCATACAAAGATCCCGAAGCTACGAGATTTAGAACTGCTTCGTTGGCCACTTATCATGCAAGTGCCACCATTTATTTGTCACATGTAACTGATTGGTTTTATGTGGAAGAAGAGGAGAAAATAAGAGATAAAAGGAATAGGTTGATCTTCCTACCTTTCTACACCCCCTCTATGCTCCTTCAGACCTATAACATGCATGCTATGTTGCAACATTTAATGACAAAAAATAATAATGAAAAGCATGCTTACATTGGATTCTCTAGAGTTTATATTGCTGATATGAATCTCTACTGCAAAAACATACCTCGCCATTGGATTCACATTGCCAAATTACCTAAAAACGACTGTCAAATCGTCTCAATCAGACACAGAAACCTTCAGGACTCCTCTGGACCTCTGTCTCGATTTGCATGCAACCCTATGAAATTAATGCACTGACATATGCATTGGAAAACATGCCAGGTACAGACCTAGGAAGACTGACATGCTCCCCCTTCTATGCATTGTTGAAACCTAGCTTAAATAGAATCTGGGTAGACGGATTTCCCAACAAGATTGTTGGGCAAGTTGGTTGTCGGCGCTAGTGTTAAGGTGTTAGATGTGGGGGGAGGTCCTGGGGTCAAACCTGCGGGCCTCCCCTTTTGGGTCTTGGTTACAATCTTCACTAAAATCGGTGGTCGACTTCTAAACTTGGTGGATGTGACAGATTTGGTGGGGGCCCATTATATATATATATATATATATATATATATATTTATTTATTTATTTTTATTTTAATCATGGGCCCTCATTAGGTACTTCGGGGGTGCCACGTGGCTCTCTCTAATTGGGCCACATGGTGCCCAACTATTGGCCCACCATTTTCCAGTCACCTGCCATGCAACCATGACTTCATTTCCTTGTTGGTCCAGTCATACGCCGCCATGTAGCGCTTATGGAGGAAGCCACATGTCTATATGCATGCCACATCATCTGTATGGATTGCCACCTTGACTGCCACGCCACTGTATGGACTACCACGTCACTATACAAAATTCAACATCACCCTTCCACATCATTGTACAGACTTCCACATCACTTTACAGACTGCCATGTGGCATGATCTAGTTGGTCCACAGATCGACCCAAAAGCGCCAAGACTAGGTGACACGTGGTAACCTCTGGTGCTACCACATCATCATGTTGACGTCATGATGACATCAACATTCCACGTGTCACCTTCCTTCTCCTTCCACATGTGTTGTATGAATGTTGACGTCATCCATATAGATGCTAACGTCAGCAGTATGGATGCTGACTCATCCCCTGCTGACTAGGCTAGGTTGACCAAAACTTTGACCATGAATATCTTTCAATCTGTAACTCCATTTGATGAGCCATTAGCATCATTAAAAATCTTGCGATGCGCTCTTCGCGATCATGTCATTTTCACTGAGTTTTGGGAGCCTTGAATTTTTTCCCTTTATCTATCTATCGAGGCCATTCTGAGCCTCCTGGCACACTTCTGAAACTTCCATGATGTTCCCTAGATCCTTCTAGGTCACGCCTCCTAACTGAAAGGAAATTTGTTCCCCAAAAGTATTTACATTATAAGTTTCATGTCCATTGGAATTACAATAAGAATCCCATACCCAAACTACCTCACAAGGCCAAACAATATCAACATGTGCCAGAAAAGGAGTGATACTAACAATTATCAGTTTTACATAATACCCTTCTATGGGGTATGAGTCGCAAAATGTGATTTACAAAGATGACCACTCTCGAATAACTCAAGGATTTTCCCCATTCGTTTAGTCATGATGTCGAACATGTCCTCTTTACCAAATTGTCCTTTCTCTAGTAGTTGGTTTCCTCCTGGTGGCATATTTCCCTGCAACATTGCCTGACTGGTTCTTTCCCTCGGAGGTGTATGCCTGGTCTCCTTGTTCCTCTTTGGACGTATATTTGGATGTAAGGCCCAAAAAGTGGCCTCATGATGACCAACTCTACTACAATGGCTGCATTAGCCTTTCTCCTTCAGAGGTGCATTTCCCCTGCTCTTTTCTCTGTGTGGAAAGCAATCTTCCATCCTCATCCTTCTCCTAGTTACCATAACCTTCCTGCTCAAGTATTTTCTCTTCCAACACTAGGACACCACATGGTTATTCAATACAAAAAAAAAGCATGGTCTTTGATGCCACAAGCCTTGTTTTATATTATTAACATGTTTATAATCAAATGGAATTTTAGAGTTTCGAGATTTCTTATACATCAGTGAGTTTCCTCTGGAGTTATATTGGAAAGAAGAGTTGGTCTCAACTCTGTCATTGTGATTCTCATATATTCCTAGAGATGTCTCGAATCCTCGATCATGAGAAGTTTTTCTCTTGTCTTGCACTGAATCAATTTCATCTCCTGATGAACTGTTGACTTTTAGAGTCAAAGTGAATGTCCTGGGGACTTCTTCCTGAATTTTTTTGGATATTTCTCCAACATCCTTTTGGACATAGCCTATCCCTATATACCGAGGCCAAACCATTGCCTCGATGGGATCCAAAATACCTTGGCCATTGGTTCCAAGGCCACCTCCTTCATATCCCATTTTTCTCATCAACTTTAAGCCAATGCAAGAAGCATGTTGTTCAAGGATTTCAAAAGAGTTATCAACATTAATCAAGAAAGGAACTACACATGGTTTATTTACCTCCATCTCAAACTAGGAATCTTGGTCTACTTCTTGAGATGTGTCCAGTTGTTCCTGGTGAGAAGGATCAGTGGAAGATGCTTCTAAGAATCCTTCTTAGTTTTTGGATGCCCGTAGTTCATATTCATTTTCTTGAAAAAGTGTTCATACATTTTCATTGTCATGCTCACACTCATAACTGGTGAAATTTCCATGGTCACAAGATCGTTTCATCACTGTCTCATTCGTAGAGCCTTTCCCTGTCTGCATCTTCATGGCTTGCAACTGCTCTTGAAACCTTTGGTTCTCTTCTTCTGCAACATGCAACAATGCCTTCAATCCAACATTCTCTGTTTGAAGGATTTTGTTGAGCTCTTGAAGCTCATCGAACCACAACTGTTTTGGCGATTTCTCCATTCTCATCTTCAACACCTACAATCGGTATCAAGCCTTCTCTTATACCAAATGATCTAAACCCAGGGGTGATAAGTTTCCAATAATTTATTGATTTTGTCACTTCTTCAAAAGGGTCAGCTATAGATCATTTTACTTGAACGATTTTCAATTAAAGGTAAAGTTGAAGTCTTATAGGCTTGAATCCAATGTGAATAAAAAACTCATTAGTTTTCCTTATGTGTTATATTTCATGCTTGCATTTAATCTCTTGTGTGTGGAAATTCATTGAAAAGCAACATAAGAACATAATATGCATAATGGATATGACGCTTCCCTTGATAACTAAGTTCACCCAATGTGGGCTATGTCTTCGGGTCATGCTCCAAATATTGACCGCTTTATTATCCTCACTGTAATGATGTCTCCCCTTTACAAGATGTAAGTCCAAAGTCCTTTTTCGGTGATGACAAAAAGATATCGGAATGTGATCAGGAATGTATACAAGCTTCACAAGTTCTCATGCTCATGAGGCATTCATGATGCTGACATGGACATCATTCCCACAAAATCAATACATAAAAAGAGGAAGAATAAAAGATGACCACCATCATCATGGAGCAACAGAGTGACTTAGATATACTACTCATATCCAATTATATATGTGCAACCCATAAAAATATCTCGAAACTATGAAATTTAGAACTGCTTTGTTGGCCACTTATCATGCAAGTGCCACAATTTATCTGTCACATGTAACTGATTGGTTTTATGTGGAAGAGGAGAAGAAAAGAAGAGATAGAAGGAATAGGTTGATATTGTTGCCTTGCTGCAACTCCTCCATTCTCCTTGAGACCTGTAACATGCATGTTATGCTGCAACATTTAATGATAAAACAACATAATGAAATGCATGCTTACATTGTCTTCTTGAAAGCTTAGCTTGCTAAAATTGGTGACCGAATTCTAAACTTAACGAATGCGCCATATATGGYGGGTCCTCTGCCAGATTTGGCGGGGGCCCGTTATATATATATATATATATATACATTCGTTTTGGTCATGGACCCTCATTGGGCATTTTGGGGGTTCCACGTGACAACCTTTGATTGGGCCACGTGGCACCCATATATTGGCACACCACTGTTCAGTCACCTGCTATGCATGCATGACATCACTGCCTTGTTAKTCCAATTGTACGACACCATGTGGCACTTTTGGAGGAAGCCACATGTCTATATGGATGCCACATCATCTATACGGATTGCCACCTCGACTACCATGTCATCCTGCCACATCACTATATAGACTCCCACGTCACTGTACGGAATGACATGTCACCCTGCCACATCACTATATGGACTACCACATCACCCTACCACGTCACTATATGGACTACCACATCACTAGACAAACTGTACGGAATTCCACATGGCACGATTCGATTGGTCCACTGATCGGCCTGAAAACGCCAAAACTGGGTGACAGGTGGCAGCCTCTAGTGCTGCCACGTTATCATGCTAACGTCAACATGCCATGTGTTTCCTTCCTGACCCTGCCACATGTGATGTATGGATGTTGACGCCAGCAGTACGGATGCTCACTCATCCCCTGCTAAGTGGGCTAGGTTGACCAAAACTTTGACCACAAATATATTTCAATCGGTAACTCCGTTCGACGAGTCATTTGCTTCGTTAAAAATCTTGTGATGCACTCTTCGTGATCATGTAATTTTCACTAAGTTTAGGGAACTTCATATTTTTTCCCTTTCTCTGTCTGCTGGGGCCATTTTGAGCCTCTTGGGACACTTCTGAAACTTTTGTGATGTTCCCAAGATCCTTCTATATCAGGATGGATCCACTAGTCAATGGAAATACATTTCTTGGTCAACGATAGTTCTTTTCCATTTCTAGGATACCTAAAAATAGTCAATGTTTGTTTTTTGGAAATGCTTAAGTCTCTAACTTGGTTTATGTCCAAACCAGTGCTATAGTACTCATACACTATTTCCCTGTAATTTGAAACATAGGTCCATTTCCCTTGGGCACTTTCAATGGACTTCACAATGATGTCCAAAGAAGTGGCCAGGGAGACTCTGCTAGGCTCTCTAGTGTCCTTTTATTGTTCCTCAAGGGTTCTTAATATGACCAACCCCTCATCAATTTGATTGTTTACATTGGGTGGTTGTGGTGGGTTGGGGTTTTTCTCTCCTTGGTTTTATTCTAAGTAGTTTACATTGTGTCCTAGTTCCATTTTATTATATATGTTGCAATTTATTAAGCCATCACATGTAAATTAGGTTGTTTTTTTAATTATAATAGGAAACTACAAATTTCTTTAATTTAGATTCTTGGGAGAAAAAGACTAAATTGGAAATGAATAAATTGAGAGAAAAATAAAAGAAATTAAACATACCTGGCTAGACTGGGACACGGTGGCAATATCCTGACCTTGTTGATCCTCTCTAGCTCCTCTCTATTTGCTCAATGAGAGCAAAAACACGAGCACAATTTGTGCAAATGAGCACAAATTCCTCTCACAACCTTATAAAAGGTTTAGTATAGTGGAGGTGTGTTCCTGCCACTAAACCTACATGGCAAGCTGAGTGGAGGTTCGGGCACTTCCAAACCTATAGGGTTACAAATGTTTTCACATTCTTGAGAAGGTGGACGTGTTCCTGTGAGTGTGCATTCTTGTTGACCCCCTTGCCACTTTTTTGGCCACCAACTTTGTGCACTCACCGATACACACACACACACACACACACACACACACACAGAGAGAGAGAGAGAGAGAGAGAGAGAGAGAGAGAGAGAGAGATTTAGTGTTAACAGGAATGCATACATGTTCTTGTTCCTAATAATGTGTAAACATTTTAGGAACGTGTGCGTGTTATTTTGAATTCAATTTTTGTTTTGGGCACAATTTAGAACGTTACCATACGTGTATGTTGACTGGGTTGCCTTGGATTTAGGTTCGGGATGAAAAACCTAGTGGTTCAGTTTGTAAATTGATAAAAACCTCCACTTTTATGAATACCTCTCTATATCTATGTTTTTGACGTTATTTTTTGAAGAAATTGAGCATAAGAATATTAGGAGAAGAAGATTGGCAGAAAAGGCCTCAAGCCATAATTATCAACATTGTATTCATCTTAATGATACAAATATATAATACAATAATGAAACCACCTCAATTTTTCTCACATTGACACCTCATCAGGAGATAAGGTAGGAGGAGACAATATAGGAATCTAGAAACACACTTAGGATAACAACTATATCCTAGTATGTAAATATACAAAGGTGGTATACTAAGACTTAATGATTGTATATGAGAAAGAGGATAACATTCCCCCCCTCAATCATAAGTCTGAGAAATAATACCAGCAAAGCAGGTGCATAAACTGGTACATGTCCATGTCTTCATGCTGAAACTCCTAAGTTGAGTGACAATGAAGAACTGCCTGAAAAACCACCAAATCTGGATGCTGATAAATCTGGAAAACCTCACTGTGTAATCATGTGAGCCAGAATGCCAACAATTTTGTTCATTGATGTGAACTCCAATATGATGAGAGCGAACAAAGAGAAGTGAATCAGCTGCAAGTCTGCCACATCCCTGGAAATCAATGCCAAGATGCAATGCAAAATGATCCATCTGTCCTTTGCTAGGTCCAATGACCCTCTAGGTGAACCAAATGTCCACATCATTGCTCTCAAAATCAACATCCCAATGTATGATTCAACATAGAACCATCATTCTGCCAAAGTCTGCCATCTACAGACTGCAGTTGCCCATTTGAAAAATATGATGTTTGTTATTGTCGAAACTTTCTTCTGACAACCATCTTCAATTCCATCATCAATTCCCCCCTTTGTCAGTTGAAAGGAGAGACCACAAGTGGTTTCATGAACCATCATCACTGGAATTTTGAACTCCCCCCCTTAAGATGTATGAGAGTTTCATCATTGTACTCCCCCCTTCTATGCTCAAGAGAGTGCCATACTTTTTCCATTTGAGTACAAGATAAAGTGGGCATGTCGAAACAACCACATGTTATCTCATCCCGTGAGGGCCATGCTTGAAAGATACGCCATAAGGGGACCAATTATGTGAGGTACACAAATGTTATGTGCTACAATATTGGTCTTCACTCGAGATTGAATTTTTCGGTAAGACTTATATAATCGCTTAGTTGTTGATGACCATTTCCAAGGACCGACCCACTCATAGTGAATCTTCAATCTTGTAGGTTTCTTCAGTGTTGAACATTTGTCTGAAGAATGGTTATGCTTGCCACAATGCTGGCAAGGATGGAGATCAAAACATTGATTCTCCTTGTGACCAACTCGATTGCAATGTTGACACTTAACATTCTGATCTTCAACATTTGAAGTTGAATTTTCTTGAAGGAATCCAACGCTCACAAACAAAATTGGTTTGGAGTAATTTGGAATATGAAAATTGTTTTGATTTTCATATCCTAAGACATGTCGATTTCTATTGAAGTATAATTCTTCTCAAGGTCTGATGATGGGCTTGGAAAGATCATGTTGTACTTGATGATGTGCTTCACATTTACTTTCACTTATACTTGTTGTATCACTTTGTGCTTTGGCATCTTCTGCTTGCGATTCATCTTTATTGGAATTTTTTTCAGAAGTTGGCTTGTTCATTTGTTCCTTCATCGATTGTTGATCAAAATCATCACCATCATCATCATCATAGAGAGGGTTGTTCTGAACAAAATCTAGTTCAGAAAACCTCACTGGCTGTTGACTTTTGAGTTCTATCAACTCATCATTCAATAGATGGGATTGTGCTTGAAGAAGTCTAGCTTTAGCTTGCGTCACTTGCAAACAAGTTAGCACTGATTTAAGAGTTTTTTTGTTCAATATCACTGTGTTGTCTTCAATGGTGTTTATTAGAGTGTTCATAAACTCTAATAATTCAGGACTCCGCTCCATTTGAACATGCTCACTTGAACCTCTCGTTCACTTTCTCTTATGGCTCCCTTGTACTCACTCACTTGAAATTTTCTTTCTTTATTCCAAGAAGTTGAGGGTGTTGGTTACCACCGAAAATGCATCCCAAAGTATTACAGTGATTTGATTTTAACTCAATGTTGTTAAGTTTTGACTTACAACGACTCAAACGGGTGTTGGGTTCAACCGAGAATGCACCCAGAATTTACAATAACTCAATTTGATTTGATTTGACACTTACAAAAAAATATTTAAAGGAGTAAATGATCTACAAATTTAGATGCTTAACAATTCTTCATTTACTTGATTTTCCCTTTGATTTCAATGATTGATGTAGAATTGTTGTTGAATGTTGATGTTGACAATTAAAATGCTTGAATGTTCTTCATGGCTACTTAATTGTAGGTGCTTTGATTTCATGTGCTTGATTGTATGTTCATGAATAGAATTAATCATGTGCATTGATTTCATTAACCTTGTTTGTACTCCATGTGTGTGTGATAATGTCAAAACTAGACATAAATCAACTCATAGAACAACCATGAAAAAATCACCAACACACACTATACAAGGTGTACCTATGATCCCCTTATTCAATTTCATGCGAATCTAGGACACAATCACCACACAAAAAATAATATTTTTATTAATAAAGATGTTGCATGAAGCTTTCAACTAAGCTTCATTTCTCCTCATTCTACAAAATTCTCCATCCGATAAATGTAACAATTTTTACAATTGCCATTCTCTCTCCACATGTTCAAAATCTTCCAAATCCCAAAGACTTTAAAATTGAGAGACCAAATCCTTGAATACAAAATTAGACAACATCAAATCTTCCTCTTTCACAAAGATTAAAAGATTACGATGCCACTTTTTCTTATGACTCCCAAAAACAATATTTTAATCAAATATTCTTCATATATTACTCCAATCACTCCAATCAAAGTAAAGTATTACTTTTATTATCACACTTTATACTCCAAAAACTTTTCATAAAAACTAAAATATTCTTTATAACTTATATGTTCCTCCAATTTTTTATTTTTGAAAGTGACTATATAAAAGTAAGATCGAATTTTAATTTGTATGCTATAAAGCATAAAATGTCACTTTAAAAAAAATAAACTTCTTAAAATTTTTGCGTAAGTTTCTTATATGTATGTTAACTCCAAAAGAAATTCTACCTGAATCTATGAAGAGAAGTTATTTTAATCATACCCACCACTGCACGAAAAATTCCAACTATAAAAGGGCCGTCACAATTGCACAAATTGTTGATGAGATCAAATGCCAAATGGGGTTTTTCTTGAATCGACAAGTGTGAAAAATTTGTTGAGAATTTCGTGGAGGAGATCAAGCAACATATCGTGGAGGTTAAAAAATTTAATGGAGAAGTTCAATGATATGAGGAGAGATCACGCTCATTTCGCTATCCAACGCATTTCCAGCTATGCGATTCTTCTTATGGCTAATTAGTCTCTGAAAAATTCATGCCCTATTCAAAATTGGAAGCAGCTCCTGTTTTGTTGTATGTGAACTTGATCGAAATTCAAGAAGCATTCACTTCGAAGGTTCCCTCATCTTTCGAGAAATATGGTGGGCATATTGCCGGTGAGACTTGTGATTTTGTAGATCCGATTTACTTCTAGTGGCAAGGTGAATTTGTAGGTTAAAAGAAATGATCTATAGAATTGGGATTGTTGTAGCAATAAACAATCGATATAGGGTTCGATCCATAGGAAATTCATCAGAAAGAGATGGATTATTTTCAATGTTCTGCATTCATGCTCATTAGAGTCACCCATCAAGACTCAAATATTTTCTTACTTTATCATTGACCTATCACTGCACCAATCATGTTTCCTCCACATTGCGGATCTCATGAATGGCCTTTAAACTGGGTCACCCGTCTCAAACAAATCAGATATGCAACATCTAGCAGATTTAGTTCTCAAAAATACTACAGTAGATTAGATATGAAGCATTCCACCGAAGCATTGTGATATTTCCTTTACATGAATTATGGTTATGAGCATTGCCACACACATCTCAAAACCCCAAGAACCTCTATCTTATTGAATGGTTACAACAAAGAGAATTGATTCCACAGTATAGTAAGAGATAAGCGCAGGTACGTTCTGAGAATATTTTGTTTCCCTGACAACTGACAAACCCCAATCAATTGCGGCGTCCCATCTATAAATTGCAATGAGTTTGATTCCACCTTTTTATCAACACAAAGTTCGATCTCACGATTATTACAACAAAGATTGAATATTACAAGACCTGCGCCCTTGGCATACCCACAAACAAAGGGTTTCTTGAGTTCAATTTTATCCAAAAAGGAAATTTTTTATGGGAAAAGTGCTACTTACCAAATCGAACAACAATCTCAGAACCTCGTTGCTCGACGCCAAAGAACTCCATATCAAAATTTCTCAAATCCTGAATGTGCCAACTTAACATGATTTCAAAACCTGATCTGTATTATGTTGGTGTAGATCGCTGCAGGTAATGCTTCACTAAGAATAGATCGCGTCCAAGAAGCATAGATCTGATTTTGTTGATGTAGGAAAGCTCCAATATATTACTACATATCTCCAACACCATAGTGATAGGCCTTCAATTGCATATTTCAAATAAATTCACTTTCCATGGATCACCACCATGGATCTCAATATTAACACGCCCAAAATCTAGGATATTATCATCATTTATTCATCATGGCTCATCTAGGATATTATCATCATTTATTTATCATGGCTCTCATACCAATTGAAGAAATTGAGCATAAGAATATTAGGACAAGAAGATTGGCGAAAAGACCTCAAGCCATAATTCTCAACATTGTATTCATCTTAATGATACAAATATATAATAAAATAATGAAACCACCTCAATTATTTTCACATGGACACCTCATCAGGAGATAAGGTAGGAGGAGACAATATAGGAATCTAGAAACACACTTAGGATAACGACTATATCCTAGTATGTAAAATATACAAAGGTGGTATACTAAGACTTAATGATTGTAAATGAGAAAGAGGCTAACATTTTTCTATAAGCTTTAGAATTCAGTTGTTGACAAAACTACATAAACAAATAGAGTCAGCTATGCATATTCCAAATATACAGTTTTTTTTTAAATTTATGTTGTTTATTATTTTTAATCTATTTTTGTCTTCATATATATCAAAATCCTAGAATACATGTCTCTCTTATTCCTGCTATAACTTTTTATTGGTTTAACCATTTCTAAAATGAGTTCTATGCTGCACTAGAGGACACTAATATCTATGATATATTTTTTTATTTTTTATTTTTTTATCATGCTAAAACCCTCTTAGAATGCACTAACAAAGGGCCTTGTAATTTCAAGGATATATTGACTCAACAGGTTCTCTACAATTATACAAGTTTTTGGAACAAAATTCTAGCATTACGTACCAAACACCTGCACGAACAAAGACATATACCTTATATTTTGCTGAAAAAATATCATACCATTGTTAGAAAAAATTAAATTTCTTATTCACAATTTCTATGAGTAAAAGTTATATATTCTGAAATATAATTCAATTTCCTATGTTTCATATTCTTACAACATTTTCAAATTAATTGTAAAAGTACTTTGAATAATCCATCCAAGTTAACAGATTATTGTTTTTCCATGT
>JASDQU010106068.1:154346-195481 GCA_032191745.1 Picea mariana
CATAATGAATGAAATTCATGCAACGCATAACATAAAAAGAATATAATATTAGCACATCATGAATCTTGAAACAATTTACGAACATTTACTCAAATAAAGAATATATATATATATACCTATTGTTCGTCATTTTTGTGTCGTAATGGTCGGGGTCGTTACAGGTAGCAAGATAGGAAGGCTTAATTGTGGGGAAAACTCCACATTAAGCATGTTTGACCTAAAGGATGTCTAAATTGATCTAAATATACTTGATGGTCACAAAATTGACTTATCTACTCCATGGGAAAAATTTAACACCTAGAATTTTCCATATATTCAATTTGTTTTTACACTTATATTCTAAAATTAAGAAATATACATCTATTCTTCTAAAAAATGATTGAATTTAGACACATTCAAAATAAAAATAAAGACTATTATTAATTTAATTTTTTATTTTCCAAATGAAAAATATAACATGTTTTCATATTAAAATATAATTTCAAAATGAAATATGACCTTATCCTTCAAATTTGAATGATGTTTATGGAAAAACTCGAACAATTTTATGTTAGAAGTTGTCACGTCCCCACAGTGTGGCTTGCGAGAGTGCACCTCTTGAGGGCGTGCGAGACCACGATGTTTCTCACTTGGTTTCTTGACAACACCAAGGTTACTTTTTTTGAACTACACCTCTTCACCTAGGGCATACCCATACTCTATTCTAGGCTGCTCATGAATCAAAATCCTACTCTAGTGAAACTCTTGAATAATTTGACATTTGTTAATCATATTTAAGAATACATCTATAAGAAACCAAGAGAACCATGGAATAAATGAAAGACAAACACTAATACAATGTGGGTGGCACAAATTGTGCTTAACACCCGAATAATTATTTGTTATTGAGAAATAGTTACAACATGAGCACTACTGGATCAATTTACAACATGGTGGAGTTAAATGACTTGCCTCACCTCACCAAGACACTCTTACACAGATCGTCACAAAAAATATTCATCGCAACCGTCTCTGTTGCCACTTGGAGTACCCCTCATATGTTCCCCCAACCACAAACTTGTTGTCTCTTTGTAGCGCCCCATATCTTGACCTTTAGGGAGTTAGAAGATGGAATGTTTACTTACCTTAGTAATTCAATTCTTAACATTTGTTTGGGCTTAATTAGATTGAGATAAATATTTGAGATATGTACATATTCTTATATGTTGCATGATATTATTTTCATTTTTATATACTCATGATGATGATAGCTCTTTGATTTGTTTAAACATGCAAGTTAAAATGTGGAATTTAGGTACATGGATACTAGTTCAAGTTATGATATGAATGCATAATAGATGCCAGACATGATAAAAATAAACATGCATTTCTTAAATTGAACGTCAATACAGATATGGATCCTTATATGAAATTATTATGTATATTCATAGATATGAGTTATGGGTGGGTTAACTTGCAGGTTAATGAGCTATGCGATAACCAAATGACTATAGTGTTGAGGTGACTTGGATGTCCTAGACATCAAGAAGATAGTATATGCTATATGTTGTACTTATTATTTAATTTATGATTTTTGTGGTGAGTGTGGTTTTAACAGGATGCACAACTTGCCCAGAGTGATTATTTGATGATGTGACTCTAAGAACAGTAGTTTCATAGTATGGCTTGATGTAAGGTGTTGACCCTAGTTCTATGAGGAGGGGTGGAGCTATTTCCCACTGTTTATCCTCCAAAACCTAGAGTCGTGGGAGGGTTGTGTGAAGACACGCTCCCTTAGACGTGTGATGACAACTTCTAGTTGCCTATTGGGGAAGCTTGGTCGAGATGTATGACACTTCCACTTACTAGTTATATCTGGAGTTAGGTCAATATAGTTGATGCTCCATCTTAGTCCAACAGAGGAAAGGATAGGATGGAAGATGGAAGTAGGTTAGGAAGGAAGGATGCTTCAATGTTAGTTGAGAATACCAATTGGGGATTAGAGATACCACTATTGTTTACTCACCTGGTTCCTACCATGTTTAAAACCCTCTTTGATTTCCTAGTGATATTTTAAGTGTGACAATGAGTTTTTGATGAATTGGTGTAATTTAGTTTGTTAAGATTATTAAACGATGCATTACTTGATCTGTTGTCCTACATGTCTTGGTGATCATATAGGAACTATGCACTAGAAGCAATGATTGTTTATCATTAGTACATGCATGAGATATGTGTCCGCTAGCTACACACACATACCTTACCCATGTACACTAGTATAAGTAATTAATGTATTAATTATTAAAGTAAATTATTAACTATTTAATTGAATGTTTATTGAATATGTAAATTATATTGCATACAAATATCTAGAAGCATTAAATACTTTCTCGACTTTGATAGATGGTGGGTGTGATGAATTAAATGAGCATGGTGGAGTGTTATGTACATTTTGGGAAAAATTATCAAATAACATTTATTATCTAACATGGGAATAAAGACTTTTTATTTTATTTATTATTGTTTAATGCAAGTCATTTATATTAAGTTTTATTTTAATATTTTCCCAAAATATCTAGATAAGGGAGGTTGATGGATAATAATGAGGGTGGTCAAGGAGATTTGGTGAACTATTTATGGAAACTTGATAAATGGGGAGAAGAAGTAGAGAGGAGGGGGAGGATGGAGAGGTTTGAGCATGATGAGAGGTTGTGAAATTCTTGGAAGATATAATTCTTGTGATAGTTTTCTTTGAGCATTTGTGATTTGTTGTTCTTGGAGTCACGGGGATGGAGGGCCAAGAAACCAAAAGGTTTCTTGGAGGTAGGAAGCCGTCTAGGCTCCTAGTTGGCAGGGAGGATTCCATTGTTTCACTCTGGGAAAGAGGGAAAATAATGCTTGGAAGCGCCTAGGAATACATTACAATGGATGAGCTTTGACAAACTAAGGAAGAGGTATTTTTCAGTGGTATTTGTTGTCGATATTTTGTATATACTTTTGTTTTAAGTTTCAATTCTTCGAGTTAGCCTATTACTTATTTCGTCATGCTATTTAGATTTATTGTTGAGCAAATGTAGAAGAATTGTGTAAGTGAAATGAAATTATGTTAAAGCAAATTTGTTATTGTATGTGTATAAAAATAAAGATTAATTGTTTAACATCTTGGATGGGTGTTACACTCTTCATTTCCGCACACTCCTCCTCTTGATTTTCACATACTTCACAGATTTTAGTTCTGCCTCACACATGCCTCCAATAGACCTGCATTTCCAAACTTCACCAAAAGCAACCCAAGAGAAGCTCACCCAACTCTGTCCAACGAACCCACCTCACTGAAGCATAAGTCATCCCAGGCGGAGGGACTTGGCTCCTTGAGGGAGGTCCTCCTCTTTGGCTACATCGAAATCATAGAGCTATATTTCTCTCCTTGTCTTGCCAAAAAATTACTTCCTTTCTTGTGCGTTGTTGTTCTCTTTTAGTCTCTCCAAAGGTCACCATCATGAACCATTGTGTTCTTTGGGTGTGTCACACCCCTTCACGAATCCATGTCCATATGAATTTTCACACCCCTTTGTGAACTCAGATGCCCAGATGAATCGTTGCGCCCCTTCGTGGACCCAAACACCCAAATGGACACATGCGCTTGTCAACTGTCATGCTCCTTGGGGCTGATGCATCCAACCTTGGTCCGCCCCTCATGCCGACATGTTCCATCCATTGAACTGAATCATGCTCTTGGATGTGCACACTCCTTAGGTGAGTTGGGCCAACTCTCCTAAGTGTGACCCCAATGCCTTAGCATGTTTTCCTTCATTGGTGGAGCGCCCAAGTCTTTCCCTCATCTCTTCATCAAACAATCCATCATTTGAATTGATTCACATACCACCTTGGTTGGAGATACCCCTTGGCATGTTGACTGCCCAAGGAACCCCAACTCTGCTCTATATGAAGACTTTCGTCTCCTCATTTACACCGAGCATCCTTCTTGTTGGATTCAAGCTGTGGTGGAAGTGTGTGCCCGAGCTAAGCTCCCAAATCCTTACAATAACTAATATTAATTCTTTTGATGTAATAACTTATTAATTGAGTAATAAGAAGGAAAGTACAAGTGTACATATGTAAGTGAAAAGTTATTAATTTAGTAATAAGAAGGCAAGTAAAAATGTAGGTGTGTAAGTGAAAAGTGTTAATGTACATGATATAGAAGATGACTTTCAGTTTCTACTAGGAGGAGTATCATGAGGACTCTCCATCAAAGGATTAATGGTTGTGGTGAAAATTCACTTATTCCTCTAGGAGGTTGAATAAGTTTAATGTAGTGAAACGAAAGATCTTCAATATCAAGTATATGTGTACACTTTCACAAACCCTATTTTAAGATAAAAATATGGGTTGAATGTCACCAATATTTTAGGGACACCATGAGTTTTTCATAATTGAAATCCTATGTATTTCAAAACTTTACCTCCAACCCTTCCGTTCCATTTTAAATTGACCTAAACATAAAAAAAACCAATCAAAATTTTGAATTAACCAAAAAATTAATTAGTAAAATAATCAATACTATAAAAATAAAATAAAAAATACTTTAAATTTAACTTACTACATTATTAAGAAAAAAAAAACAATTAACCAAAACTTTGACTAGTAAAATTGTTGAATATAAAAAAGAGAGAAAACACTACAAGTTAAACCTAATCCAATATTAACATAGAAAAACATTTAAATAAAAAATCTTTTGTTTGGATTCTTACCAACGTTATAAAAGTATGTGTAAAGCATTGGTCACATCGCATGTAAGATCAGATCCTCATGTGATCCTCGGGCATGGTGTCAAATCAATCAATAACATGGAATTTTGTAGGAATAGTTTTTTCCCTCCGAGTAAGTTAACTATGGAGTAAACATATCAGTTTTTGCAAGAAAAAAATGTTTTAATCCGACCAAATTTTTAGGGGTAGTTTTGAGTTTTCCATAGATTAAAATTTTATATATTTCAAAATCTTACTCTAGAAGTTTTGTCCTATTTTAAACCAACCCAAATACTCAAAAAAATCAATCAAATTCTAGATTGATAAAAAATTTAAAAACGAAATATGCTAGAACCTACAAAAAAAGATAACTATGAAGGGAACTCCTCCGAATCACTCCACTCCTTTTTCCCTCAACACATTTGAATATTCTTACATAGTTTTAAAAGTAAGAGTAAAATATTTGTCACATCAACTATGTTCCATCAATTATGAATAAAACATTTGTGACATGTTCCTCGGGAGAGTTGTCACATCACAGGTGACCTTGAAGTTGGGCCCAAACAATTGAGGACTCATTCGGTGTTTTAGCTCTCTATGATATGATTTGATATTTGGTAAAAACAATGACATGTTATGAATGGCACATATGACAGGTTGATCATGAAATTAGCAAGTTAACTGCAATTAATCTTGAGTCGGAATTTGAATTTACAGGCACCAAGTTTGAAATCCACATTATATATATTGTTCATCGTTTTTGTGTCGTAACGCTCAGGGTCATTATAGGTAGCAAGATAGGAAGACTTAGTTGTGGGGAAAACTCCACATTAAGCATGTTTGAGCCAAAGGATGTCTAAATTGATCTAAATATATTTGATGGTCTCAAAATTGACTTATCTACACCATGGGAAAAATTTAACACCTAGAATTTTCCCTATATTCAATTTATTTTTACACTTATATTCTAAAATTAAGAAATATACATCTATTCTTTTAAAAAATGATTGAATTTAGACATATTCAAAATAAAAATAAAGACTATTATTAATTTAATTTTTTATTTTCCAAATGAAAAATATAACATGTTTTCATATTAAAATAAAGTTTCAAAATGAAATATGACCTTAGCATTCAAATTTGAATGATGTTTATGGAAAAACTCCAACAATTATATGCTGGCAGTTGTCATGTCCCCACAGTGTGCCTTGCGAGTGTGCACCTCTTGAGGGTGTGCGTCATCGCGATGTTTCTTACTTGGTTGCTTGGCAACACCAATATTACTTTGTTAGAACTACACCTCTTCACCTAGAGCATACCCATAATCCATTCTAGGCTGTTGGTGAATCAAAATCCTAATCTAGTGAAGCTCGTGTATACTTAGACATCTTTTAACTACTTGATCCAGATTTATTTTCAGCACGAAATGAGAGCGGAGATATAATAAAGAAATTCATAGAGATATCACAGATATTCAATAATATAACATAAATGTATCAGATATGCAACCATAAACACAGATATACAGTAATACACGATTTCTATTAATCAAAGAAATGTATAGAGACTGTAAAAATACAGAGTGAAACATTCTCTAGAATGGTGGCAGCGTATCTCTGAGAAGAGATGTGACGGCTACTCGCATTCGAAAGAAGATGATTACAATGAGGCTCTGAAGGCCTTTTTACATTAAGCAGGAATCCCAAAATCCATAGAAATCCAAAAACCTAACCCTAGGAGATGAAGCGTCAAAAGTCATGTGGGCCCTGTTTGGGTAAGTTGGTGCATCAAATTTCTAGGGTCGTAACTTTTTCATACGATTTTTGTTTTATGCGTATGATATCCCGTTGGAACGGTATCATTAAGGAGATTCATTTTGGGGGCTCAATCATGTCTTTGACCATCATTGAGAAGATATATCCTGAAAAACGTTCATTTAGGCCCTCAAAATGCCCCTGGAAGTTAAACACTGTTAAAAATAGTAAATTGCCAAAATTGCTAGAAAACTATTTTAAGCCAGTTGGCAAAGGTGGGCGGCCATCGATATCCACCTGAATCAATCCTCCCTCATTAGGAAGCAATGGTATCCATTGCATTGAGTGCCCGGGGGAGAGGGAAAAGCGTTTGTTGAATCTACATCTTGATGAGCTGCTTGCCTTATTGGGGAAGTTACGTTACTTAGTTGGTTGAAGGTTTTCACGAACAAGTGGTTGGAAGGGTTGGAACTTTTTAACCAGTCTAGCTACATGAGGTGCCTGTGTGCAGAAGGAATCTTTACACATTACTGCAATCTTGTCGACCTACTTTTGTTGGATAGAAGGTGTTTGGGCCGAGGATGTATTGGTTGCAGTATCGTTCTGTTCACCCTTTGAACAGATTATGAAGAAGCTAAATTTTTTAGTATGAGATACTACCTTGCAAAACTATTTAGGTGGGACAGTATTTGTAACTACCTCTAGTCTTCTCTAGAGATGACCCCTCAAAGTAGCAATGATACTGAGGGGTCGAGACTCATAAACAACATGGTGCTTCCACATATATGGTTGGCCCAAGAGATCATCACAGACATCCAGTAGGGAAACATCTCATAATACCCCATCTTTGAAGGGTTGGATGCCATATGACAATCGACACTGTTGACTGACACAAAGATCTCATCCTTGGTGAAGCTACCTAATGTTGTATGGCTGCGGGTGTGGTGTTGTTGACAATCCCAACTGTTTGATGACCTCTCCTGAGATGAGGTTCTTCTGGATTCCTTTATCAATAATAAAATGAAGCGGGGTCCCCTTCACCCACATCCTTGAATGAAAAAGGCACTCCCCCTCTTCAGGATCTGTTGGTTCTTCTGGTTGAATTGTTGTCGTCGCGACAATGGGAGTGGGGTCTGCGTTGATGATTTGTCTTTCTCCAGTATTTTCAGAATTAGATTCTGAATCAAGGTTCGGCTCCTTGTCTTTGATCTCGGCCACCAACGACATTTTTGAGCGACATTCATTGGTGTTGTTCCTGGGGATTTTTTGGAAATCACACCATTTTCTGGTGTCCTTTGTCTTCCTATGACCCTGCTTTTCCTATGGCTTAGACTAGTTTTCGAGAGACTGTTTATTAGGGTCATCTTTTTCATACTTTGGTTGTTGCAGATTTGTAGACCCAAACTCCCATTTGTTCTGGTGCTTAAATTTCTGCTCGATTTTAACAGCATATCGATAAGCAACACCGAGTGATGAGATGTCCAAAAAAACCATTTCAGTTTAGATGTATCTGTGTAAAGCCCTATCGTATTTCAGAACCAAATGTTGTTTGGATTCTTTGATACCCAATTTGGTGCGCAAGGTATGTAAGGTATTGGTGAACTCTGGAACTGCTTGGCCCCTCTCTTTCCGCAATGCGGTCCATCTCATGTACTGGTCCTCATAGTTTCCAACATGGTAATATTGTTCCTTTACGGCATTGGCAAAAAAATCCCAAGTGGGCTTGGCCCCATATATTCATTACTCCTCTATGGAACTTTGCTCCCAGTAAGTTTCACACCAATGTTTGACATGAGGGAGAGATTTAAGGAGTGTGAAGGTGATATTTTCTCTTTCCATAAAATTGTGAATAGAGAAATAACCTTCTAGCGAATTTAACCATTTTTCTAGGGCTTTTGCATTTATCTGACCTTCAAATACAAGAATATCAAAATTAACTTGTACCTTGAAAGGTGAGGTGCCTACAAAGTGGTTTTTTGATTAATATGCACCTATTTCTATTGGCAAGAATTGAAGGATGTGGGAAAAGTTCTCCATCATTTCATCCCTCTGTCACGTGAGAGCTTGCTCAAGCAGTAGAGTGATAGGATCGTCTGCTCTGTTGTTTTTCTTTTCTTCCGACATTGAGGGTTTATTGGGTGTGTGAGAGAAATTTTCCTCAAGAGGGACAAGCTCGAGACCCAACTTTCTATACTCGGACCTCGTCAGGGACATGCACTGAAAAAAATGATCAAGAACAGCCTACTCTAATACCACTGATCCAGATTTATTTTCAGCATGAAATGAGAGTAGAGATATAATAAATAAATTTACAGATATATCACAGATATTCAATAATATAACATAAATGTATTAGATATGCAACCATAAAAACAAATATACAGTAATACACAATTTCTATTAATCAAAGAAATGTACAGACACTGTAAAAATATAGAGTGAAAGACTTGCTAGAATGGTGACATCTTATCTCTGAGAAGAGATGTGACGGCTACTCGCATTCGCAAGAAGATGATTACAATGAGGCTCTAGGGACCTTTTTACAATAAGAAGGAATTCCAAAATTCATATATATCCAAAAACCTAACCCTAGGAGATGAAGCACCAAAAGTCATGTGGACCCCGCTTGGGTAAGTTGGTGCATCGACTTCCCAGGGTCTTAACTTTTGCATACGATCTCTGTTTTAGGCGTATGATAGCCCGTTGGAAAGGTATCATCGAGGATATTCATTTTTGGGGATCATTCATGCCTTATTCTATCATTGAGAAGATCGATCCCAAAAAACCTTGATTTAGACCCTCAAAATGGCCTTAGAAGTTAAAAATTGCTAAAAATAGTAAATTGCCAGAATTGGCAAAAAACTATTTTGAGCCAGCTGGAAAAGCTCAGTGGCCACCGATATCCACCTGGTTCAATCCTCCCTCCCTAGGAAGCAATGGTCTCCATTGCGTTGAGTGCCTGGGGGAGAGGGAAAAACATTTGTTGAATTTTCATATTGATGAGTTGTCTGCCTTGTTGGGGAAGTTGCGCTGCTTAGCTGGTTGAAGGTTGTCACGAACATGTGGCTAGAAGGGTTGGACCTTTTTAACCAGTTTGGATACATGAGGTTCCTATTTTCAAAAGGAATCTTTACATTTTTTTGCAATCTTATTGACCTGAAAATGTTGGATAGAAGGTGTTTGGGTTGAGGTTGTAGTTGTTGTAGTATCCTTCTGTTCACCCTTTGAACAGATTGTGAAGAAGCTAAATTTTGTAGAATGAGATACTACCTTGTAGCACTGTTTAGGTGGGACAATATTTGGAAATACCTATGGTATTCTATAGAGATGACCCCTCAAAGTAACAATGACACTGCGGGGTCGAGACTCATAAATAGCATGGTGCTTCTACATATATCGTTGGCCCAAGAGAACATCACATACATCCAAGGAGGAAACATCTCATAATACCTCATCCTTGAAGGTTTGGATTCCATATGAAAATTGACACTGTTGTATGACACGAAGATCTCGTCCTTGGCGAAGCCACCTAATGTTGTATGGTTGCAGGTGTGGTTCTGTCGACAATCCCAATTGTTTGATGACCTCTGCTAAGATGAGGTTCGTCTGGCTTCCTCTATCAAAAATAAAATGCAGTGAGGTCCCTTCGCCCACATATATGAATGAAAAAGGTGATCCCCCTCTTTACGATCTCTTGGTTCTTCTGGTTGAATTGTTGCGATCACGACAATAACAATGGGGTCTGCATTGATGATTTGTCTTTTACCAGTATTTTTAGAATCATACTCTGAACCAGGGTTTGTCTCCTTGTCTTTGATCTCATCCACCAACGACTACTTTGAGAAAAATTCATCGGTGTTGTGCCAAGGGCTTTTGTGGAAATTGCACCATTTTCGAGTGTCCTTCTCTGTCTTCCCGTGAACCTTGTTTTCCTATGGCTTGGACTAGTTTTCAAGAGAATGTTTGTTAGGGCTGTCTTTGTCATACTTTGGTTGTTGCGGATTTGTAGACCCGAACTCTTATTTTTTCTGGTGCTTAAATTTCTGCTCGATTTTAACAACATATCGATAAGCAACACCGAGTAATGAGATGTCCAAAAAATCCATTTCAGTTTGGATGTATCTATGTAGAGCCTCGCAGTATTTCAGTACCAAATGTCATTCGAATTATTTGATACCCAGTTTGGTGCACAAGGTATGGAAGGTAATTGTGAACTCTAGAACTGCTTGGCCCCTCTCTTGCTGTAGTGTGGTCCATCTCATGTACTAGTCCTCATAGTTACCAACAGGGTAATATTGTTCCTTTACCGTATCCACAAAAAAATCCCAAGTGGGCTCGACCCCATATATTCCAAACTCCTCTGTGGAACTTTGCTCGCAGTAAGCTTCCCACCAATGTTTGACATGAGGGAGATATTTAACGAGTGTGAAGGTGATATTTTCTCTATCGGAGAAATCGTGAATAAAGACATAACCTTCTAGCAGATTTAACCATTTTTCTAGGGCTTCTGCATCTATCTGTCCTTAAAATACATGAATAAAAAAATTAACTTGTTCCTTGAAAGGCAATTTCCCTCCAAAGTAGTCGTTTAATGAATATGTTCCTGTTGCTATCGACAAGCATTGAAGGATGTGGAAAAATTTCTCCATGATTTCATCCCTCTGTCGCGTGAGAGCTTGCTCAAGCAATATACTGATAGGATCGTTTGCTCCATTATTTTTATTTTCTTATGCCATTGGGGGTTTCTTGGGTATGCAAGAGAGATTGTCCTCAAGAGAGACAAGCTCGAGACCCAAATTTCTATACTTGGACCTCGTCAAGGACATGCACTGAAAAAAATGATCAAGAAAAACCTGCTCTGATACCACTGATCCAGATTTATTTTCGTCATGAAATGAGAGTAGAGATATAATAAAGAAATTCACAGAGATATCACAGATATTCAATAATATAACAAAAATGTATCATATATGAAACCATAAACACAGATATATACTAATACATGATTTCTACTAATCAAATAAATGTACAGAGACTGTAAAAATACATAGTGAAAGACTCGCTAGAATGGTGGTAGCTTATCTCTGAGAAGAGTTGGGATGGCTACTTGCATTTGCAAGAAGATGATTACAATGAGAATCTAAAGGCCTTTTTACAATAAGCAAGAATAAAAAAAACCATAGAAATCCAAAAACCTAACCCTAGGAGATGAAGCGCCAAAAGTCATGTGGGCCCCATTTGGGTAAGTTGGTGCATCGACTTCTTGGGATCGTAACTTTTGCATACGATCTTAGTTTTAGGAATATGATAGCTCATTGGAAAGGTATCGTCGAGGAGATTCATTTTTTGGTCTCAATCATGTCCTCAATCATCATTTGGAATATCGACCCCAAAAAACCTTCATTTAGGCCCTCAAAATGGCCTCGGAATTTAAAAACTGGTAAAAATAGTAAATTCCCAAAATTGCCAGAAAATTGTTTTGAGCCAGTTGGAAAAGGTGAGTGGCCACCAATATCCACCTAGATCAATCCTCCCTACTTAAGAATCAATGGTATCCATTGCGTTGAGTTCCCTTGGGAGAGGGAAAAACATTTGTTGAATCTGCATCTTGATGAGCTGCTTGCCTTGTTGGGGAAGTTGCACTCCTTAGCTGGTTGAAGGTTGTCACAAACATGTGTCTGAAAGGGTTGTACCTTTTTAACCAGTCTGGATACATGAGGTTTCTGTGTGCAGAAGGAATATTTACACTTTGTTGCAATCTTTTCGACCTTCTTCTGTTAGATAAAAGGTGTGTGGGCCGAGGTTGTAGTGGTTGCAGTATCCTTCTGTTCACCCTTTGAATAGATTGTGAAGAAGCTGCATTTTGTAGTATGAGATACTACCTTGTGGCACTATTTATGTGGGTTAGTATTTAGAACTACCTCTGTTATTCTGTATAGATCACCCCTCAAAGTAACAATGACACTACGGGGTCAAGACTCATAAACAACATGGTGCTTCCACATATATGGTTGGCGCAAGAGAACATCACAAACATCCAGTGGGGAAACATCACATAATACCTCATCCTTGAAGGGTTGGATGCCATATGACAATCGACACTTCTGGATGACATGAAGATCTCGTCTTTTTCGTAGCCCCCGGATGTTGTATGGTTGCAGGTGTGGTGATGTCGACAATCCCAACTGTTTGACGACCTCTGCTGAGATGAAGTTCTTCTAGCTTCCGCTATCAATAATAAAATGCAGCGGGGTCCCCTTCAGCCACATCTGTGAATGAAAAATGGGCTCCTCCTCTTTAGGATCTGTTGGTTCTTCTGGTTGAATTGTTGTGATCATGACAATAACATTGGGGTCTGCTTCAATGATCTGTCTTTTACCAGTGTTTTGAGAATCAGATTCTGAATCAGGGTTTGGCTCCTTGTCTTTGATCTCAGCCACCAACGAATGTTTTGAGAGACATTCATCAGTGTTGTGCCAAGGGATTTTGTGTAAATCGCACCATTTTTCGGCGTCCTTCTTTGTCTTCCCATGACCCTTCTTTTATTGTGGCTTGGACTGGTTTTCAAGAGACTGTTTGTTAGGGTCATCTTTGCCATACTTTGGTTGTTGCAGATTTGCATACCCAAACTCCCATTTGTTCTAGTGCTTAAATTTCTTCTCAATTTTAATAGCATATCGATATGAAACATCGAGTGATGAGATGTCAAAAAAATCCATTTTAGTTTGGATGTATCTGTATAGATCCCCACGGTATTTCAGAATCAAATGTCCTTTGGAGTCTTTGATTCCTAGCTTGGTGTGCAAGGTATGAAAAGTATTGGTGAACTCCGGAACTTCTTGGCCTCTCTCTTGCCGCAGTGTGGTTCATGTCATGTACTAGTCGTTAGAGTTGGCAATAGGGTAATATTGTTCCTTTACAGCATCCACACAAAAATCCCAAGTGGGCTCAACCCCATATATTCTACACTCCTCTGTGGAACTTTTCTCCCAGTAAGTTTCGCACCAATGTTTGACATGAGGGAGAGATTTAAGGAGAGTGAAGTTGATCTTTTCTCTGTCGAAAAAATTGTGAACAGAGAAATAACCTTCTAGTAGATTTAACCATTTTTCTAGGGCTTCTGCATCTATCTCTCCTTCAAATACATGAATATCAAAATTAACTTGTACCTTGAAAGGCGAGGTGCTCCCAAAGTGGTCGTTTGATGAACATGTTCCTTTTTCTATCAGCAGGCGTTGAAATATGTGGGAAAACTTCTCCATCATTTCGTCCCTCTATCATGTGAGAGCTTGTTCAAGCAACAGACGCATATGATCGTATTCTCTATAATTTTTCTTTTCTTCCACCATTGAGGGTTTCTTGGGTGTGAGAGACCAATTTTCCTCAAGAGAGACAAGCTTGATACCCAACTTGCTATACTCAGACCTTGTCAGGGACATGCACTGAAAAAAATGATCAAGAACAACGTACTTTGATACCACTGATCCAGATTTATTTTCGGCATGAAATGAGAGAGAAAATATAATAAAGAAATTCACAAAGATATCTTTGATGTTCAATAATACAACAGAAATGTATCAGATATGCAACCATAAACATGGATATAAATTAATACATGATTTCTACTAATCAAAGTAATGTACAGAGACTGTAAAAATACATAGTGAAAGACCCGCTAGCTAGAATGGTGGCAGTTTATCTCTGAGAAGAGATGTGACGGCTACTCGCATTCGCAAGAAGATGATTACAATGAGGCTCTGAAATCCTTTTTATAATAAGAAGGAATGAAAAAAATCATAGAAATCCAAAAACCTAACCCTAAGAGATGAAGTGCCAAAAGTCATGTGTGTCCCGTTTGGGTATGTTGGTGCATCAACTTCCCGAGGTCGTAACTTTTGCATACGATCTCTGTTTTAGGCATATGATATCCCATTGGAAAGGTATCGTCAAGGAGATTCATTGTGGGGGATAAATCATGGATTTGGATATAATTGAGAAGACCGATCTCAAAAAACCTTCATTTAGGCCCTCAAAATGGCCCCGAAAGTTAAAAACTGCTAAAAATAGTAAATTGCCTAAATTGCTAGAAAATTTGTTTTGAGCCAATTGGAAAAGGTGGGTGGCCACCAATATCCACCTGGATCAATCCTCCCTCCTTAGGAAGAAATGGTATTCATTACTTTGAGTGCCCGGGGGAGAGGGAAAAGCGTTTGCTGAATCTGCATCTTGATGAGCTTCTTGCCTTATTGGGGAAGTTGCATTTCTTAGTTTGTTGAAGGTTGTCACGAAGATGTGGAAGGGTTGGACCTTTTTAACCAGTCTGGATACATGAGGTGCCTGTGTGTAGAAGGAATCTTTACACATTGCTGCAAACTTGCTGACCTGCTTCTATTGGATAGAAGGTGTTTAGGACGAGGTTGTAGTTGTTGCAGTATCCTTATGTTCACCCTTTGAATAGATTATGAAGAAGCTGAATTTTGTAGTATGAGATACTAACTTGTGGCACTGTTTAGGTTGGATGGTATTTGGAACTACCTCTAGTATTATGTAGAGATGACCCCTCAATGTAATAATGACACTGTGGGGTTGAGACTCATAAACAACATGGTGCTTCCACATATATGGTTGGCCCAAGAGAACATCACAGACATCCAGTGGAGTAACATCACATAATAGCTCATCCTTGAAGAGTAGGATGCCATATGACAATCGACATTGTTGGCTGACACGAAGATCTCATTCTTGGTGAAGCCACCCGATGTTGTATGGATGCGGGTGTGGTGTTGTCAAAAATCCCAACTATTTGACGACCTCTGTTGAGATTAGGTTCTTCTGAATTCCACTATCAACAACAAAATGCAGCGGGGTCCCCTTTACCCACATCTGTAAATGAAAAATGTGCTCCCCCACTTCAGGATCTATTATTTTTTCTAGTTGAATTGTTGTGGTCACCATAATAGCAGTGGGGTCTGCTCGATGATCTGTCTTTTACCAGTATTTTCAGTATCAGATTTTGAATCAGGGTTCGAATCCTTGTATTTGATATCGGCCACCAATGACTGTTTTGAGTGGAATTCATCAGTGTTGTGCCAGGGGATTTTGTGGAAATCACACTATTTTTCGGTGTCCTTCTTTGTCTTCCCGTGACCCTTCTTTTCCTATGGATTGGATTAGTTTTCGAAAGATTTTTTGTTAGGGCCATATTTTTCATACTTTGGTTTTTGTGGATTTACAGACCTGAACTCCCATTTGTTGTGGTGCTTAAATTTTTGCTCGATTTTAATAGCATATTGATAAGCAACACTGAGTGATGAGATGTTCAAAAAATCCATTTCAGTTTGGATGTATCTATGTAGAGTCCCACAGTATTTCAGAACCAAATGTCATTTGGAGTCTTTGATACCCAGCTTGGTGCACAAGGTATGGAAGGTATTGGTGAAATCTGGAACTGCTTGGCCCCTCTCGTTCTGTAGTGTGGTCCATCTCATGTACTGGTCCTCATAGTTGCCAACAGGGTAATACTATTCCTTTACCGCATCCACAAAAAATCCCCAAGTGGGCTCAGCCCCATATATTCCATAATCCTCTGTGGAAATTTTCTCACAGTAAATTTCCCACTAGTTTTTGACATGAGGGAGAGATTTAAGGAGTGTGAAGGTGATCTTTTCTCTATCGAAAAATTTGTGAAAAGAGAAATAACCTTATAGAAGATTTAACCATTTTTCTAGAGCTTATGCATCTATCTGTCGTTAAAATATAGAAATATCAAAATTAATTTGTACCTTGAAAGGCGAGGTGCCTCCATTGTGGTTGTTTGATGAATATGCACCTGTTTCTATCAGTAGGCATTGCAGGATGTGGGAAAAGTTCTCCATCATTTTGTCCCTCTGTCCCGTGAGAGTTTTTCCAAGCAACATAATGATATGATTGTCTGTTGCGTCCTTTTTCATTTCTTCTGCCATTGAGGGTTTCTTGGGTGTCCAGAAGAAATTTTCCTCAAGAGAGACAAGCTCGAGACCCATCTTTCTATACTCATACCTCGTCGGTGACATGCACTGAAAAGAATGATCAAGAACAACCTGCTTTAATACCACTGATTCAGATTTATTTTTGGCACGAAATGAGAGAGGAGATATAATAAAGAAATTCACAGAGATATCACAGATATTCAATAATATAACAAAAATGAATCATAGATACAACCATAAACCCATATATACAGTGATACATGATTTATATTAATCAAATAAATGTATAGAGACTGTAAAAATAAAGAGTGAAAGACTCACTAGAATGGTGGCAAC
The DNA here is from genome assembly GCA_032191745.1 of Picea mariana. NCBI lineage: Eukaryota > Viridiplantae > Streptophyta > Pinopsida > Pinales > Pinaceae > Picea > Picea mariana. The sequence goes on from JASDQU010106068.1 coordinate 171,135, forward strand.
TTATCTCTGAGAAGAGATGTGAAGGCTACTTGAATTCACAAGAAGATGATTACAATGAGGCTTTGAAGGCCTTTTTACAATAACAAGGAATGCAAAAAACCATAGACATATGAAAACCTGACCCTAGGACATGAAGCGCCAAAAGTCATGTGGGCCCCGTTTGGGTAAGTTGGTGCATCGACTTCTCGGGGTCGTAACTTTTGCATACGATCTCCATTTTAGGCGTACGATAGCCCCTACGAAAGGTATCTTTCAGGAGATTCATTTTAAGGGCTCAATCATACATTTGAATATCTTTGAGAAACTCGATCCTAAAAAACCTTTATTTAGGCCCTCAAAATGGTCCCGGAAGTTAAAACTGATAAAAATAGTAAATTGCCAAAATTACGAGAAAACGATTTTGAGCTAGTTGGAAAAGGTGGGTGGCCACCGATGTCCACCTGGATCAATCCTTCGTCCTTAGGAGGAAATTTTATCCATTGCGTTGAGTGGTTGGGGGAGAGGGAAAAGAGTTTGTTGAATCTCCATCTTGATGAGTTGCTTGCCTTGTTGGCGAAGTTGCACTGCTTAGCTGATTGAAGGTTGTCACGAACATGTGGCTGGAAGGGTTGGACCTTTTTAACTAGTCTGGTTACATGAGGTGCCTGTGTGCAGAAGGAATCTTTACACTTTGCTGCAATATTGTTGACCTACTTCTGGTGGATAGAAGGTGTTTGGGCCGAGGTTTTAGTGGTTGCAGTGTCCTTCTATTCACCCTTTGAATAGAATGTGAAGAAGCTGAATTTTGTAGTATGAGATACTACCTTGCGGCACTATTTAGGTGGGAAAGTATTTGGAACTACCTCTGGTATTCTATAGAGATGACCCCTCAAAGTAACAATGACACTGTGGGGTCGAGACTCATAAACAACATGGCACTTCCACATATATGATTGGACCAAGAGAACATCACAGACATCCAATGGGGCAACATCAAATAATACCTCATCCTTGAAGGGTTGGATGGCATATGACAATCGAAACTACTGGCTGACATGAAGATCTCGTCCTTGGAGAAGCCACCCGATGTTGTATGGTTGCGGGTGTGGTGTTGTCGACAATCCCAACAGTTTGGTGACCTCTGCTGAGATGAGGTTCTTATGGCTTCCGCTATCAAGAATAAAATGCAACGGGGTCCCCTTCACCCACATCTGTGAATGAAAAAGTTGCTCCCCCTATTTAGGATCTATTGGTTCTTCTGGTTGAATTGTTGTGATCGCAACAATAAAAATGGGGTCTGCATTGATGATCTGTCTTTTAACAGTATTTTTAGAATCAGATTCTGAATCAGGATTAGACTCCTTGTATTTGGTCTCTACCACCAATGACTCTTTTGATCGACGTTCGTTAGTGTTGTGCTAGGGGATTTTGTGGAAATCAAACCATTTTACGGTGTCTTTCTTTGTCTTCCCTTGACCCTTATTTTCCTATGGCTTGCACTAGTTTTCGAGAGATTGTTTGTTAGGGTTGTCTTTTTCATACTTTGGTTGTTGTATATTTGTAGACCCAAACTCCCGTTTGTTTTGGTGCTTAAATGTCTTCTCGATTTTAACAACATATTGATAAGCAGCATCGAGTGATGAGATGTCATAAAAATCCATTTCAGTTTGGATGTATCTATGTAGAGCCCCACGTTATTTCAAAACCAAATGTACTTTGTAGTCTTTGATACCCAGCTTGGTGCACAAGGTATGGAAGGTATTGGTGAAATCCGAAACTGCTTGGCCCCTCTCTTGCCGCAGTGTGGTCCATTTCATGTACTGGTCCTCATAGCTGCCAACAGAGTAATATTGTTCCTTTACAACATCCACAAAAAAATCCCAAGTGGGCCTGACCCCATATATTCCAGACTCCTCTATGGAAATTCTCTCCCAGTAAGTTTCCCACCAATGTTTGACATGAGGGAGAGCTTTAAGGAGAGCGGAGGTGATCTTTTCTCTATCGGAAAAACTCTGAACAGAGAAATAACCTTCTAGCATATTTAACCATTTTTCTAGGGCTTATGGATCTATCTATCCTTCAAATACAAGAATACCAAAATTAACTTGTAACTTCTAATGTGAGGTTCCTCCAAAGTGGTCGTTTGATAAAGATGCTCCTATTTCTATTGGCAGGCATTGAAGGATGTGGGAAAAGTTCTCCATCATTTCGTCCCTCTGTCGAGTGAGAGATTTCTCAAGAAACAAACTGATAGGATCGTCCGCTCCATAATTTTTATTTTCTTCCACCATTGAGGGTTTCTTGGGTGTGCAAGAGTGATTGTCATCAAGAGAGTCAAGCTCAAGATCCAACTTTCTATACTCGGACCTCGTCGGGGACATGCACTGAAAAAAACTATCAAGAACAACCTGCTGTGATACCACTGATTCGGATTTATTTTCGACATGAAATGAGAGAGGATATATAATAAAGAAATTCATAGAGATATCACATATGTTCAATAATATAACAGAAATGTATCAGAGATGCAACCATAAACACAGATATATAGTGATACATGATTTCTATTAATCAAATAAATGTACAGAGATTGTAAAGATACAGAGTGAAAGACTTGCTAGAATGGTGGCAACTTATCTCTGAGAAGAGATGTGACGGCTACTCGCATTCTCCAAAAACCATAGAAATCCAAAAACCTAACCCTAGGAGATGAAGAGCCAAAATTCATGTGGGCCCCGTTTGGGTAAGTTGGTGCATCGATTTCCTGGGGTTGTAACTTTTGCATACAATCTCCGTTTTAGGAGTATGATAGCCTGTTGGAGAGGTATCATTGAGAAGATTAATTTTGGGGGATTGATCATGCCTTCATATATCATTGAGAAACTCGATCCTGAAAAACCTTCATTTAGGCCCTCAAAATGGCCTTGGAAGTTAAAAACTGCTAAAAATAGTAAATTGCTAAAATTGCCAAAAAATTGTTTTGAGCTAGTTGGAAAAGGTGGGTGGCCACCAATATTCACTTGGATCAATCCTCCCTCCTTAGGAAGAAATGGTCTCCATTGCATTGAGTTCCCAGGGGAGAGGGGAAAACAATTTCCAAATCTGCATCTTGATGAGCTACTTGCCTTGTTGGGGAAGTTGCATTGCTTAGCTGCTTGAAGCTTGTCAAGAACATGTGGCTCTAAGGGTTGGAAATTTTTAACCAGTCTGGCTACATGAGGTGCCTATGTGCAGAAGGAATCTTTACACTTTTCTGCAATCTTTCCAACCTTCTTCTGTTGGATAGAAGGTGTTTGGGCTGAGGGTGTAGCGGTTCCAGTATCCTTCTGTTCACCCTTTGAACAGATTGTGAAGAAGTTGAATTTTTTAGTATGAGATACTACCTTGTGGCACTGTTTAGGTGGGACAATATTTGGAGCTACCTCTGTTATTCTATAGAGATGACCCCTCAAAGTAACAATGGCACTGCGGGGTCAAGACTCATAAACAACATGGTGCTTCCACATATATGGTTGGCCCAAGAGAACATCACAGACATCCAGTGGGGAAACATCACATAATACCTCATCCTTGAAGGGTTGGATGCCTTATGACAATCAACACTGCTAGTTGACACAAAGATATTTTCCTTAGCCAAGCCACCCGATGTTGTATCCTCTTCAGGATCTCTTGGTTCTTCTGGTTGAATTGTTGCGATCGTGACAATAACAGTGGGGTCTGTGTCGATGATCTTTATTTTACTAGTATTTTTAGAATCAGATTTTGAATTAGGGTTTGACTCCTTGTCTTTGATCTCGGCCAGCAACGATTTCTTTGAGAGACATTCATCGGTGTTGTGCCAGGGGCTTTTGTAGAAATCACACCATTTTCCGGTGTCCTTCTTGGTCTTCCCGTGACCCTTCTTTTGCTATTGCTTGGACTGGTCTTTGAGAGACTGTTTGTTAGGGTCATCTTTGTCATACTTTGGTTGTTGAGAATTTGCAAACCCGAACTCCCATTTGTTCTAGTGCTTAAATTTCTTCTCGATTTTAACACCATATCAATAAGCAACATCGAGTGATGAGATGTCCAAAAAATCCATTTCAGTTTGGATGTATCTGTGTAGAGCCCAGTGGTATTTCATAACCAAATGTAATTCGAAGTCTTTGATACACAACTTGGTGCACAAGGTATGGAAGGTATTGGTGAAATATGGAGCTGCTTGGCCCCTCTCTTGCTGCAGTGTGGTCCATGTCATGTATTGGTCCTCATAGTTGCCAACAGTGTAATACTTTTCCTTTACCGCATCCACAAAAAAATCCCAACTCAGCTCAGCCCCATATATTCCAGACTCCTCTGTGGAACTTTGCTCCCAGTAAGTTTCCCACCAATGTTTGACATTGGGGAGAGATTTAAGGAGAGAGAAGGTGATATTTTCTCTGTAGGAAAAATTTTGAATAGAGAAATAACCTTCTAGCATATTTAACCATTTTTCTAGGGCTTCTACATCTATCTGTCCTTCAAATATAGGAATATCAAAATTAACTTGTACCTTGAAAGGCGAGGTGCCTCCAAAGTGGTCGTTTGATGAAGATGCACCTAGTGCTATCGACAGGCATTGAAGGATGTGAGAAAAGTTCTCCATCATTTCGTCCCTCTATCGTTCGAGAAATTTCTCAAAAACAGACTGATAGGATCATCTGCTCCCTCATTTTTATTTTCTTCCACCATTGAGGGCTTTTTGGGTGTGTGAGAGAGATTTTCTTCAAGAGAGACAAGCCTGAGACCCAACTTTCTATACTTGGACCTCGTCAGGGACATGCACTGAAAAAATGAACAAGAACAACCTGCTCTGATACGACTGATCCATATTTATTTTTGGCACGAAATGAGAGAGGAGATATAATAAGGAAATTAACAGAGATATCATAGATGTTCAATAATATAATAGAAATGTATCAGAGATGAAACCATAAACAAAGATATATAGTAATACACGATTTCTATTAATCAAAGAAATGTACAGAGACTATAAAAATACGAGTGAAAGACTCACTAGAATGGTGGCATCTTATCTCCGAGAAGAGATGTGACGGCTACTCGCATTTGCAAGAATATGATTACAATGAGGCTCAGAAGTCATTTTTCAATAAGAAGGAATTCCAAAAACCATAGAAATCTAAAAACCTAACCCTTGGATATGAAGCACCAAAAGTCATGTCGGCCCCATTTGGGTAAGTTGGTGCATCAAATTCCTGAGGTCGTGAGTTTTGCATACAACCTCCATTTTAGGCATATGATAGCCCGTTGAAAAGGTAAATTAAATGAGATTCATTTTGGGGGATCAATTATTCCTTCAGCTATAATTGATAATATCGGTCGCAAAAAACCTTCATTTAGGCCCTCAAAATGGCCCTAGAAGTTAAAAACTGCTAAAAATAGTAAATTGCCAAAATTGCTAGAAAATTGTTTTGAGCCAGTTGGAAAAGGTGGGTGGCCACCAATATCCACCTCAATTAATCCTCCCTCCTTAGGAAGAAACGGTATCCATTGCGTTGAGTGCCCGAGGGAGAGGGAAAAGCATTTGCTGAATCTGCATCTTGATGAGATGCTTACCTTGTTGGGGAAGTTGCGTTGCTTAGCTAGTTGAAGGTTGTCACGAACATGTGGCTGGAACGGTTGGACCTTTTTAACCAGTCTGGATACATGAGGTTCCTATGTGCATAAGGAATCTTTACACATTGCTGCAAACTTGCTGACTTGCTTTTGTTGGATAGAAGGTGTTTGGGTCGAGCTTGTAGTGGTTGCAGTATCCTTTAGTTCACCCTTTGAACATTTTGTGAGGAAGATGAATTTTTTAGTATGAGATACTACCTTGCACCACTGTTTAGGTGGGATAGTATTTGCAACTACCTCTTGTATTCTCTAGAGATGACCCCTCAAAGTAGCAATGACACTGTAGGGTCGAGACTCATAAACAACATGGTGCTTCCACATATATGGTTGGCCCAAGAGAACATCACAGACATCCAGTGGGGAAACAATGCATAATACCTCATCCTTGAAATATTGGATGGAATATGACAATCGAAACTGTTGGTTGACACGAAGATCTCATCCTTGGTGAAGCCACTCAATGTTGTATGGCTGCGGGTGTGGTGTTTTCGACAATCAAAACTGTTTGACGATCTTTGTCGAGATGAGGTTCTTATGGCTTCCACTATCAACAATAAAATGCAGTGGGGTCCCCTTCACCCACATATGTGAATGAAAAAGGCACTCCCTCTCTTAAGGTTCTATTGGTTCTTCTGGTTGAATTGCTACGATAGCGACAATGGTAGTGGGGTCTACATCAATGATCTGTCTTTTACCAGTATTTTCAGAATCAAATTCTAAATCAGGGTTCCTCTCCTTCTCTTTGATCTCATCCACCAATGAGTGTTTTGAGTTACATTCATCGGTGTTGTGCCGGTGGATTTTGTGGAAATCACACTAGTTTCCGATGTTCTTCTTTGTCTTCCCATGACCCTTCTTTTCGTATGGCTTGGACTAGTTTTCGAGAGACTATTTGTTAGGGCCATCTTTGTCATACTTTGGTTTTTTCGAATTTGTAGACCTGAACTGCCGTTTGTTTTGGTTTTTAAATTTCTTCTCGATTTTAACAACATATTGATAAGCAGCACTGAGTGATGAGATGTCTAAAAAATCCATTTCATGTTGGATGTCTCTGTGTAGAGCCCCGCGGTATTTCAGAACCAAATGTGTTTCAAAGTCTTTGATACCCATCTTGGTGCACAAGGTATGGAAGCTATTGGTGAACTGCAAAACTACTTGGCCCCTCTCTTGCTGCAGTGTGGTCCATCTCATGTACTGGTCCTCATAGTTTCCAATAGGGTAATACTGTTCCTTTACCGCATCCACAAAAAAATCCCAAGTGGGCTAAACCCCATATATTCAAGACTCCTCTATGGAACTTTGCTTGCAGTAAGTTTCTCACTAATGTTTGACATGAGGGAGAGCTTTAAGGAGTATGAAGGTGATCTTTTCTCTGACCGAAAATTTGTGAACAGATAAATAACCTTCTAGCAGATTTAACCATTTTTCTAGGGCTTCTGCATCTATATGTCCTTCAAATACAAGAATATCAAAATTAACTTGTAACTTGAAAGGTGAGGTGCCTTTAATGTGGCCTTTTGATGACGATGCAACTGTTTCTATTGGCAGGCGTTGAAGGATGTGGGAAAATTTCTCTATGATTTTGTCCCTCTGTCGCGTGAGAGCTTGCTCAAGAAACAGACTAATAGGATCGTCTGCTCCGTTGTTTTTCTTTTCTTCCACCATTGAGGGTTTCTTGGGTGTGCAAGCGATATTTTCCTCAAGACAAACAATCTAGAGACCCAACTTGTTATACCGAGACCTCGTGGGGGACATGCAACTGAAAAAAAACATTCAAGAACAACTTGCTCTGATACCACTCATCCAGATTTATTTTCGGCACGAAATTAAAGCGTCGATATAATAAAGAAATTCATAGAGATATCACAGATATTCAATAATATAATAGAAATGTACCAGAGATGCAACCATAAACAAATATATACATTAATACATGATTTCTATTAATCAAATAAATGTACAGAGACTGTAAAAATACAGAGTGAAAGACTCGCTAGAATGGTGGCAGCTTATCTCTAAGAAGAGATGTGATGGCTACTCGCATTTGCAAGAAGATGATTACAATGAGTCTCTGAAGGCATTTTTACAATAAGTAGGAATTCCCAAAACCATATAAATCCAAAAAACTAACCCTAGGAGATGAAGCACCAAAAGTCATGTGGTCCCCGTTTGGGTAAGTTGGTGCATCGACTTCCTGGGGTCGTAACATTTGCATACGATCTTTGTTTTAGGTGTATGATAGCCCATTGTAAGGGTATCATAGAGGATATTCATTTGAGGGGATTAATCATGCCTTCACCTATCATTGAGAAGATCAATCTCGAGAAACCTTAATTTAGGCCCTCAAAATGGCACCGAAAGTTAAAAACTGCTAAAAATAGTAAATTGCCAAAATTTCAAGAAAACTATTTTGAGCTAGTTGGAAAATGTGGGTGGCCACCTATATCCATCTAGATAAATTCTCCTTCCTTAGGAAGCAATGGTATTCATTACGTTGAGTGCCTGGGAGATAGAGAAAAGCATTTGCTGAATCTGCATCTTGATGCGTTGCTTGCCTTGTTGGGGAAGTTGTGCTACTTAGTTTATTGAAGGTTTTCATGAACACGTGGCTGGAAGGGTTGGAAATTTTTAACCAGTCTCGCTACGTGAGGTGCCTATGTGCAGAAGGAATCTTTACACTTTTCTTCAATATTTCTAACCTTCTTCTATTGGATAGAAGGTGTTTGGGCCGAGGTTGTAGTGGTTGCAGTATCCTTTTGTTCACCCTTTGAACAGATTGTGAAGAAGTTGAATTTTGTAGTATGAGATACTACCTTGTGGAACTGTTTAGGTGGGAGAGTGTTTGGAACTACCTCTGGTATTATGTAGAGATGACCTCTAAAAGAAATAATGAAACTACGGGGTTGAGACTCATAAAAAACATGGCACTACCACATATATGGTTGGCCTAAGAGAACATCACAGACATCGAGTGGGGAAACATCAAATAATACCTCATCCTTGAAGGGTTTGATGCCATATGATAATCGACACTGCTGTCTTACACAAAGATCTCATCCTTAGCAAAGCCACCCGATGTTGTATGGTTGTGGGTGTGGTGTTGTCGACAATCCCAATCGTTTGATGACCTTTGCTAAGATGAGGTTCTTCTGGCTTTCGCTATCAACAATAAAATGCAGCGGGGTCCCCTTCACCCACATCTTTGAATGAAAAAGGCACTCCCCATATTCAATATCTGTTGGTTGTTCTGGTTGAATTGTTGCGGTCGTGACAATAACAGTGGGGTATGTGCCGATGATTTGTCTTTTACCAGTATTTTCAGAATCAGATTATGAATCAAGGTTCAGATCCTTGTCTTTGATCTCGGCCACCAACAAATGTTTTGAGTGACATTCATCATTGTTGTGCCAGGAGATTTTGTGGAAATCGCACCATTTTTCGGTGCCCTTCTTTGTCTTCCCATTACCCTTCTTTTCCTATGGATTGGACTGGTTTTCGAGAGACTGTTTGTTAGAGATGTCTTTTTCATACTTTGGTTGTTGCAGAATTGTATACCCAAACTCCCATTTGTTCAGGTGCTTAAATTTCTGCTCGATTTTAACACCATGTCGATAAGCAACACCGAGTGATGAGATGTCCAAAAAATACATTTCAGTTTTGATGTATCTGTGTAGAGCCCCGCGGTATTTCAGAACCAAATGTCGTTAGGAGTCTTTGATACCCAGCTTGGTGCGCAATGTATGGAAGGTATTGGTGAACTCCTAAACTGGTTGGCCCCTCTCTTGTCATAGTGTGGTCTATCTCATGTACTGTTCCTCATAGTTTCCAACAGGGTAATACTGTTCCTTTACAACATCCACAAAAAAATCCTAAGTGGGCTCGACCCCATATATTCCAGACTCCTCTGTGGAAATTTGTTCGCAGTAAGTTTTTCACCAATGTTTGACATGAGGGAGAGATTTAAGGAGTGCGAAGGTGATATTTTCTCTATCGGAAAAATTGTGAATAGAGAAATAACTGTCTAGTAGATTTAACCATTTTTCTAGGGCTTCTGCATCTATCTTTCCTTCAAATATAGGAATATCAAAATTAACTTGTACCTTGAAAGGAGAGGCGCCTCCAAAGTGGTCGTTTGATTAATATTCTCATGTTGCTATCGGAAGGCATTGAAGGATGTGGGAAAAGTTCTCCATCATTTTGTCCCTCTGTCGCGTGAGAGATTGCTCAAGCAATAGACTGATAGGATTGTCTGCTCCATCATTTTTCTTTTCTTCTGCCATTGAGGGTTTCTTGGGTGTGACAAATTGATTGTCCTCAAGAGAGACAATCTCGAGACCCAACTTTCTATACTTGGACCTTGTCGGGGACATGCACTGCAAAAAAAGATCAAGAACAACCTGCTATGATACCACTGATCCAGATTTATTTTCGACACAAAGTGAGAGCGGAAATATAATAAAGAAATTCACACAGATATCACAAATATTCAATAATATAACAGAAATGTATCAGAGATGCAACCATAAACACATATATACAGTAATACATGATTTCTATTAATCAAATAAGTTTACAGACATTGTAAAAATATAGCGTGAAAGACTCGCTAGAATGGTGACAACTTATCTCTGAGAAGCGATGTGACGGCTACTCGCAGTTGTGAGAAGATGATTACAATGAGGCTTTGAAGGAAATTTTACAATAAGAAGGAATTCCAAAAACCATATAAATCCAAAAACCTAACCCTAGGAGATGAAGCGCCAAAAGTCATGTGGGCCCCGTTTGGGTAAGTTCGTGCATCGACTTCCTGAGGTCGTAACGTTTTCATACGATCTATGTTTAAGGCGTATGATAGCTCGTTGGAAATGTATCATCGAGGGTATTCATTTTGGGGGCTCAATCATTCCTTAGCCTATAATTGTGAAGCTTTATCCCAAAAAACCTTCTTTTAGGCCCTCAAAATGGCCCCAAAAGTTAAAAACTGCTAAAAATAGTAAATTGCCAAAATTGCCAGAAAATTGTTTTGAGCCAGTTGGAAAAGGCGAGTGGCCATAAATATCCACCTCGATCAATCCTCTCTCCTTAGGAATCAATGGTATGCATTTCGTTGAGTGCCCCAGTGAGAGGAAAAAGCGTTTGTCTAATCTGCATCTTGATGAGTTGCTTGCCTTGTTAGGGAAGTTGCACTTCTTAGATGGTTGAAGGTTGTCACAAACATGTGGCTAAAAGGGTTGGAAATTTTTAACCATTCTGGATACATGAGGTGCCCGTGTGTAGAAGGAATCTTTACACTTTGCTGCAATCTTGTCGACTTGCTTTTGTTGGATAGAAGGTGTTTGGGCCGAGGCTGTAGTGGTTGCAATATCCTTCTGTTCAGCCTTTGAATAGATTGTGAAGAAGATGAATTTTGTTGTACAAGATACTACCTTGTGGCACTGTTTAGGTGGGATAGTATTTGGAACTACCTCCGGTATTCTTTAGAGATGACCCCTCAAAGTAACAATGGCATTGCGGGGTCGAGACTCATAAACAACATGGTGCTTCCACATATATGGTTGGACCAAGAGAACATCACACACATCCAATGGGGAGACATCACGTAATACCTCATCCTTGAAGGGTTGGATGCTATATGACAATCGACACTACTGGCTGACACAAAGATCTCGTCCTTGGCAAAGCCACCCGATGTTGTATGGCTGCGGGTGTGGTGTTGTCGACAATCCCAACTATTTGACGACCTTTACCGAGATTAGGTTATTTTTTCTTCTGCTATCAACAATAAAATCTAGCGGGGTCCCCTTCACCCACATCTGTGAATAAAAAAGGTGCCCCCCCTCTTCAGGATCGGTTGGTTCTTCTGATTCAATTGTTGTGCTCGCGACAATACGAGTGGGGTCTGCGTGGATGATCTGTCTTTTACCAGTTTTTTCATAATCATATTCTGAATCAAGGTTCGGCTCCTTGTCTTTAATCTGGACCACCAATGAATGTTTTGAGTGACATTCATCGGTGTTGTGCCAGGGGATTTTGTGGAAATCGCACCATTATCCGGTGTCCTTCTTTATCTTCCTGTGACCCTTCTTTTCCTATGGCTTGGACTGGTTTTCGAGAGACTATTTGTTAGGGCCATCTTTTTCGTACTTTGGTTGTTGCGGATTTGTAGACATGAACTCCTGTTTGTTTTGGTGCTTAAATTTCTGATCAATTTTAGCAACATATCGATAAGCAGCACCGAGTGATGAGATGTCTAAAAAATCCATTTCAGTTTGGATGTATTTGTGTACAGCCCCGCAATATTTCAGAACCAAGTGTCATTTAGAGTCTTTGATACCCAGATTGGTGCACATGGTATGGAAGGTATTGGTGAAATTCAGAATTACTTGGCCCCTCTCTTGCTGCAGTGTGGTCCATCTCATGTACTGGTCCTCATAGTTTCCAATAGGGTAATACTGTTCCTTTACCGCATCCACAAAAAAATCCCAAGTGGGCTCAACCCCATATATTCCAAGCTCCTCTATGGAAATTTTCTCCCAGTAAGTTTCCCACCAATGTTTGACATAAGGGAGAGCTTTAAGGAGTGCGAATGTGATATTTTCTCTGTTGGAAAAATTGTGAACAGAGAAATAACCTTCTAGTAGATTTAACCATTTTTCTAGGGCTTTTGCATCTATCTATCCTTCAAATAGAAGAATATAAAAATTAATTTGTACCTTGAAAGGTGAGGTGCCTTCAAAGTGGCCATTTGATGAATATGTGCTTGTTGTTATCGGTAGGCGTTGAAGGACATGGGAAAAGTTCTCCATCATTTCGTCCCTCTGTCATGTGAGAGCTTGCTCAAGCAACAGATTTATAGAATCATCTCCTCTGTCATTTTTCTTTTCTTCCATCACTCAGAGTTTCTTGGGTGTGCAAGAGTGATTTTCCTCAAGAAAGACAAGATCAAGACCCAAGTTTCTATACTCAGACCTTGTCGGGGACATGCACTGAAAAAAATGATCAAGAACAACCTACTCTGATACCACTGATCCGGATTTATTTTCGGCACAACATGATAGTGGAGATATAATAAATAAATTAACAGAGATATTGTAGATATTTAATAATATAACATAAATGTATCAGAGATGAAACCATAAAAACAAATATACAGTAATACACGATTTCTATTAATCAAAGAAATGTACAGAGACTGTTAAAATACAGAGTGAAAGACTCGCTAGAATGGTGGTAGCTTATCTCTGAGAAAAGATGTGACGGCTACTCACATTCGTAAGAATATGATTACAATGAAGCTCTGAAGGCCTTTTTACAATAAGTAGGAATGCCAAAAACAATAGAAATCCAAAAACCTAACCCTAGGAGATGAAGCACCAAAAGTCATGTGGGCCCCGTTTGGGTAAGTTGGTGCATCGACTTCCTAGGGTCGTAAATTTTTCATACGATCTCTGTTTTAGGCGTATGATAGTCCGTTAGAAAGGTATCGTCAAGGAAATTCATTTTGGGGGCTCAATCATGCCTTCTGTTAGCGTCGAAAGTCACCCCTGGATTGCTTGCAGGAGCAGAGCCCGACACCCATCAGTTTAATGTCACGATTTGTTTATAAAGGGGTGATCAAATGGAGATAAAGACTCGAGGAGATAGCACTCTAACTCAGGGACTGGGTCTGGTACGTAAGTAACAAAGGAGGTCTTGATCTAACTTCAGCCAGTGGGTTGATTAAAAGGTGAACAGGTGGAAGACTTGGTAAGAAAGGTGAACAAATGACTTTGGGCAACAAGCTTACAGCAGTTCGCAGAAGAAAGACTCTGAATGCAAGATCCTCTTGGTTCAGGGTCTCAAGAAATTGAAGGGGACTTGACTGGATCCTCCAATTCCAAGTCACTCAGCACTGGGAAAACCACGAGAACTAATTAGAAACATCATAACTGCTACAATGATCCTATCCAACATCATCCTATAACAACTATAACTCGACTGGATCCTCCAATTCCGAGTGGTTCTAACACGGTGTAACAAAGATGTAAAAGAAATTGGCATTCATCAGGCAAGAAGTCTCAAGAGTCCATACATAACCAGAGTATCAGTGCTTCATTAAAGATTAACAACCAGGAGCTCTGCTAAACCATCGATAAATACAAAAATGGCGAAAATGCCTTCATATACTCAAAACAACAACAACAACATAATCAAGACGTTGCATTGAAAGCTTTGCGTCTGCATGGCTTCTGACAGTCAACACCTGCAGTCTCTGAATGATCGTGCAACTTATGGAAGATGCAATTGAACTCTTGACAGTTCCATAGGTGAAATGACGTGCCTTTAATTCGTTGCCGGGCTTTCCCATTATGGCGGAGGCAATGTCTAACCACCACCAACTACTTCAATAACTGCTTCATTGGGATTGATAATGGGCCGGCCAACTCGGCACTTTTGCGGCGTTGAAGACCTTTAGCGCTGCCACCTAGATCAACTGAACAGCCTGATGGATAGGCGGGGAGGCCAGCGCGAGGGATGGGGCGCATAACGGGAGTGGTGGCGTCAGAACTACGAGGGTGTGATAGAAAGTGATGAGGCATGAGAGGGACGATAGGGGGAAGACACATGGTGGACAACAATAAGCGGAGGAGGCAGGAGACGAGCCAAAATTGTCAGAAAATTGTTTTGAGCCAGTTGGAAAAGGTGGGTGGCCACTGATATCCACCTAGAAAAATACTTTAACACTTAATCATATTTAAGAATACATCTATTAAAAACCAAGAGAATCGTGGAACAAACGAAAGACAAACACTAATACAGTGTGGGTGGCACAAACTGTGCTTAACACTCGACTAAGTATTTGTTATTGTGAAATAGTTACAACATGAGCACTACTTGTTCGATTTACAACATGGTGGAGTTAAATGATTTGCCTCACCTCACCATGACACTCATACACATATCGTCAAAAAAAATCTCCGCTTGGAGTGCCCCTCATATGTTCCCTCAACCACAGATTTGTTGTCTCTTCATTTCCACACACTCCTCTTGATTTTCATATACTTCAAATATTTCAGTTCTGCCTCACACATGCCTCCAATAGACCTGTGTTTCTAGACTTCATCAAAATCAACCCAAGAGAAGCTCACCCAACTTTGTCCAATGAACCCACCTCAAGGTAGCATAAGTCTTCCCAAGTGGAGTGACTTGGCTCCTTGAGGGAGGTCTTCGTCTTTGACTGCATCAAAATTGTAGAGCTCTATTTCTCTCCTTGTCTTGCCAAAAATTTCCTTCCTTGCTTGTGCGTCGTTGTTCTCTTATAGGCTCCTGTTAGGCTCTCCAAAGGTCACCATTGTGAACCGTTGCATTCTTTGGGGGTGTCGTACCCCTTCGCAAACCCATGTCTAAATGAATTGTCACACCCCTTCATGAACTCAGATGCCCAAATGAATCGTCATGCCCCTTCGTGGATCCAATTGCCCAAATGGACCCATGCACTTGTCAACTGTCGTGCTCCTTGGGATCGACACACCCAACCTTGGTGCACCCCTCATGCCAGTGTGCCCCATCCGTTGAACTGTATCATGATCTTCAGAGCGCACATTCCTTAGATGAGTTGGGCCAACTCTCCTAAGTGTGCCCCCAATGCCTTAGCCTATTTTCCTTCATTGGTGGAGTGCCCAAATCTTTCCCTCAAATCTTCATCAAACCATCCATCATTTTAGTTGGGTCGCATACCACCTTGGGTGGAGTTACCCCTTGGCACATTTCCCGCCCAAGGAACCCCAACTCTCGTCTATATCAAGACTTTCGTCTCCTCATTCGTAAAGAGCATCCTTCTTGCTGGATTCAAACTGTGGTGGAAGTGTACCCTTACAGTTGTACCCTTACAAAGTACTTCAAGCTATGACACTTATGGGTCTTACTCCCTAGTCTACCCTTACAGTTGTGGAATGCGGCTACCATGGAAGCTATAGCTAGCTTGCTAGGCTCTTTCGTGTCCCTAGATGAATCCACTCTGTCGGTACCATTTAGGAAAATGGGAAAAATATTCGTTGAGATGGATGTCCACGGAGGACTTCCTGAGCTCCTGGAGATTGGCTGGAGGGGAATTAGAATATTCCAGAGGCTGGACTATCTCATAATACCTTTCCGTTGCAACATTTGTCATAATATTGAACACCTGAGAAACTCTTGTATGGGTCAAGGGGAAGAGGAAGTATCTGAAGACATAGCTCTCCATAGGGACTTGGGGGATTTAGAAGATGAAGTAGATTCTATAGGCATTGAATACTATGTCCCACCATTGGATTCTACTCTGTCACCAGATCAAGATGTTACTTTCATGGGTAAGTTATCATTATATTGTCTGGCTCTGTATAATACTTTATCTTTAATGGAAAAAGAAGCTCTAAATTCTTCACCAGAGTTAATTTTCCCTCATCCTTTGGTGAAGCCTTGCTTAGGGGGTGGTATAAGGTTACTGGTTTACAAGCCATCTATTTCTACGTCCTCTCATGTTCCTGACTGTTTGTTGTCGGGGGGTTTGGGTGATACTGTTAGTAAGCAGTCTAGTGACCGAAGGACTACACCTGTCTTTGTCTCTCACTTTTCCATACCCGACCTTCCTTCAAAACATGTACTTTCTCCTCCCCTTACCTCCACACAATATCAATAGGGGGTTTCTTCTCTCCTGGATGAGACGCAACTGATTTTGGGATGTCTTGAATCTGAGGAGGGAGAATCCTCTTTAACTGCGGTTATGAACTCCCTCATTCCTTATCTGCGGGACAGTAATACCCTGGATCATTTAGCTACCTTCTTTGGTAATGTTGTTATTGATCCATCCAGCTTATCAGGTGATATTGGCACAAAGATTCTTTTCCAGACTGATCCCTCAAAGGAAGATTCCTGGTCTTGAAGTCTCGGGACTGAATATTCACCGATTAAAACGAGAAGCTCACAAAAAAAGTTACAGTCATAAAAGTCTTCTTCCTTTGTCACGGATCCATCCACGTCCAACAGTGGGGCACTTAAGGAAGTGAAGGCCCTAGAGAAGTGAAGGCCCTAGCAAGGGCTAAGTGATGATTTATATGTCATTAAATATTAGAGGGAATGGAGGCTCCCTAAAAGCTACCTCGTTTCATTGAGCCTTGGATAATACACACCCTAATCTAATTTTCTTACAGGAGACGTTGGTCCATGAACAAAAATCTCGGGCATTTATGCTTAAGTTTCATCCTTCTTGGGTAACTTGTGCAGTGAGTTCGGTTGGTTCATCGGGTGGCCTTCTAGTTTCATGGGATCCACATACTTTTAAATTGAATTTGTTTCTTACTTGTGGTGGGATTTTTTTGTCAGCATCTATTATTGCTACTAAAAGGAAGATCAATATCCTAAATGTCTATGGACCGTTCCTAGAGTGTAAATCGTTTTGGTTGACTCTCACAAACAATGGCTTGTTATCGCTAAAGAACCTTGTGGCTGGGGGGACTTAAACCTTACTTTATCAACATGCAAGGTTTGGGGAGGGTTTGCTGCTTCGGGTCAACTTGCAGGTTTCTTTAATTCACTTTTTCAAACACACAAACTCATTGATGTTCAACCTGACAAGGTTGTTTCAACTTGGTGTAATGGAAGATAAGGTTATGAGTTAGTCAGCAAGATACGGGATAGGTTTTTTGGTTTCAGAGGACCTACTTTTGGAAGTCAGATTATACAGAACATGGGTTGAATATCCATCTGTCTCAGATCATGCCCCTATATTTTTGCAGATGGAGAACGCTATCATACAAAAAGCTTTCCCTTTTAAATTTAATGCTCAATGGTTAGCAGAAAAAGATTTTAATGATATGGTTTACAAGTTGTGGAAAGACTAGAAATATTTACAGGAAGAAGACTGTTACAACATTTTTCTTGGAAGTTAAAGGATCTGAAATCTATCACAAAAGGATGGGCTAGAGAAATAAAGGCTTGGGATGCAGTTGCGCTGAAGACTTTGGAAGGAAACATAAATTACTATTTATAGAGGCCTCAGAAGGTACTTCTCTCCCGGAGGTGGAGTCAAAACTCATAAGACTTGAATTTGGAATAAATAAACATCTTAAATCTCAAGAGGATCTGTGGCGTATTGAGAGCTGGGCTACTTGGATCGAAAGTGGTGATCAAAATAATAAATTCTTTCATTGGTTTGCAAACCACAGAAGAAATAACAAATATATTTGGGAGATTTGTGATAATTCGAGTACTATTCATAAAGGTCAGAAAGCTATTGACGAAGAGGCAGTTAAATATTTCAAGAATTTCCTCAAGCATTCAATAACTGGCATTTCTACAGAACAGGTTGGAGTGGCGAGTTAGAATCCAAAAATTCTAGATGAGAATGAAGTGAGAGAACTTTTTAATCCTGTAACATTATTGGAATTGGAATCTATATTAAAGTTGTTTAAAAAAGAAAAAAGCCCCGAGCCTGATGGTTGGTTGGTGGAACTTTACTTACACTTTTTTTATCTAAAGGGCGAGGACCCTTTGGCATTGGTGAGGAAACCTGGACAAGCGGGCACATAGAAAGAAGCATAAATTCAACCCTTTTACCAGTGATTCCCAAAAACAATAAGCCACAACAATTCAGGGACTATAGGGCTATATCTTTGTTAAACCTAGTTTATAAAGTTATTTCAAAGGTGATTTCCAACCAGATAAAACCGATATTATCAAGATCACTATTAGAAGAACAGTTGGGCTTCTTGGAGGGATGCTAGATCCAAGATGCAATTGGTACTACACATGAGTGCATTCACAATATAAAGAAGAAAAATTTAAAAGACCTCATCTTAAAACTTGACATGCAGAAAGAATACGATTGCATCAATTGGGACTATATCAGAATGTTACTTATTCAAGTTGGCCTTGGACTACATATGACAAACTGGATCTTGGCTTGTGTGAATCCTGCATCTTTTGCAGTTCTAGTCAATGGGGAGGCAATGCATTTTTTTAGAAGTGGTAGAGGCATGCGCCAGGGGTGCCCACTGTCACCATTACTTTTTATTCTGGTGATGGAGAGTTTGAGTCTCTTATTAAAAACAAGTTAGAGACAAGGATTCATAAATGGCATCCAAGTCTCTAGAGTTACAAAAAATTACATATTTTATTTGTAGATGATATCCTTCTACTCACAAATGCTTCTGTTCAGGAATGGTGGGAAATCAAGATATTGGTTAAGATGTTCTATTCAGTCTCAGGCTTAGTGGTGAATCAATTAAAGTTGACTGTTCACTACTAGGGAGCTTTGTAATAAGAAATTTCATCTTTTAAACAAATCTTTTCATATAACTTTTCAGATCTATCAGTGGGTTTCAATTATCTGGGATACTTCTTGAAGGCAAGTATTAAAATAGTTGAAGACTAGGTTTGGCTATTAACCAAAGTTGAAGAAAAAATAAAACACTCGAGCTATCGGTGGTTGTCCCTGGGGTTAGATATATCCTATGCAAAGCAGTTCTGGAAAGTCATCTCATCTACTCGTTATCCCTTGCATCGATCCCTTCCTCTATTCTACACAAGTTAAGAAAATTACTCTACAATTTTTTGTGGAACGAGAGTGGTGATACAAAACATTATCATCTCTCTCGTTGGGAGACATTAGATCGACCAAAGCAATGGGGAGGTTGGGGCTTTCATGATGTTTTTTCTTTTAGTAAAGCATTGGCAGCATCGACTTTGTGGTGATTTATAACAAAAAATGGTATATGGCACAAAGTTATAAAGGAGAAGTATTTTCCATACATCTCAGTTAATAATTGGCTCAGATCTGCTTCCTTTCAACATCCATCGGCATCTAAAATTTGGACCAGTCTTTTAAATTCTACTCATTTGATTACGAATCAGATTAGTTGGAAACCCGTCTTGGGCCATTTCGTGAGCTTGGGATGGGACAAAATTCTGGGTCTCAACAACTCTTCATTTCTATCTCCTCAGCTTATCATTACACTCAGACAAAAACAACTCCCGGTTTTGGCTCAGGCTTGGAGATATCAAGAACATGAAACAATCTCATCTGCATGGATTAACAACTCAGAGTTGGAGCTTACAGGTAACCTGTCATTGGAATAGGATCAATATAGGCAAGCATTATAAGAAGTATAGGTAATCATATCTGAAAAAATGGACAAGCTAATTTGGATCGAGGGAGACTCATCTGGTATACTCTCGGAAAATAATATATATGTGGATTTTTTTTCTACACAAGATCTACCAATGATCGTTGGTTGGCGGAATCAAATGTGGAAGTGGAATATTCAACAAAAAATTAAACTCTTCCTATGGATAAGATTCTAACATGGAATAATCTCCAACTCAGAGGTTGGAAGGGACCGGGGAAATTCCAATTATGCAAAAAGGACTGTGAAGACAACACATATATTCATTTGTTGTCACTTTACCAAATTAATCTAGTTTAACATAAAAAAGAAAAAAAATTAATCAAAATTGGAGAGGTTATGACTTGAATGATTGTCTAGCCAACTCGACAACGGATAAAAATAATTCTCCCAGTCTCGCGACATATATTTGATGGTAGATATGGTTAGAAAGAAACGCTGCAATTTTTGAAGGATGGGAGCCCTCAATCTCAACGGTTGTTATAAAGTCTCTTAGCAACTATAAAAAATCGGTGGTCAAGTTGAAGATTCCTCCTCCTCGATCCTGTTGGATTGAAGACACTCTTGAGTACTCAGTGGATTTTTTTTATGGAGAGCGACCTAGGCATATGGGCGCTACAGCGGAGCAATGACTATTATAAAAATATTTTCATCTACAGTATATATGTGGTGTTTAAACTATGGGGCAGGTACAAATACGAAGGCTGAACTTTTGGGTGTATGGACAACCCTTTACATTGCTAATTATTTGTCCATTTCTAAGCTTTAGGTTCTTAGAGACTCCAAAGTCATCATAAACTGGTTAAATAATAAGGGTAATCTTTGTGTTAGTTCCTTGGAAGGATGGAAGCAAAGAATGAGATGAAGGAAAAATTTATGGCTACAAACTTTTATCATATATTTCGTGAATACAACAAGGTAGCATATGAGCAATCAAAAAAAGATATGCTCGAACCTGAAGGTTATATCGTGCTTCACAAGTCGTCAAATGATTTGGAGGGCTAAAGATACATCATCAATATCTATTAATGGGCGCCTATGTTCTGCTTTTCGTATTTTCTTCTCTGTCTTTGGTACTTCTAGCTGGTCATTGTTTTTTTTTGGATTCTATCTCAGAGACTATAAAACTCTATGAGAGTTTTTGTATTGGAGATGTTTGTGTCCCGTTATGTCTCCTTTGGCGGTTTTTTACTGAATTTTCTCTCTAGTTATTTGAAGAGTTATCAGCTTAATGCTATCTAATAGATATTTTCTACGTGCTATTTCGATATAACGGCCAACCTGAGAAATGTAAAAATTATATTATCTTAATGTAATTATATTAATTTTCTTTTAGAAATTTTTTTTTTAATGTAATGAAACGAAAACTCTTTAATATCAAGCTTTCACATGTAATGTTACATCAATTACGAAGACTAAACTTATAACAAACAATGTCACCAATATTTTGAGGACACCATAAGTTTTGCATACTTGAAGTCCTATATATTACAAAACTTTACTTCCGTTTCATTTTAAATTCACTTAAATATTAAAAAAAATCAATCAAAATTTTGAATTAACAAAAAATTTAATTAATAAAATAATCAATATTATAAAAATAAAATAAAAAATATTCTAAATTTAACTTATTACATTATTAAAATAAAAAACAATTAACCAAAACTTTCCCTTATAAAATAGTCTAATACATACATAAAAAAGAAAACACTACAAGTTAAACCTGATCCATTATTGACATAGAAAAACATTAAAAAAAAGAAGAAAACACTACAGGTTAAACCTGATCCATTATTGACATAGAAAAACATTTAAATCAACAATCTTTTGATTGGATTCTTACCGATAGAAAAACATTTGATTAACAATCTTTTGTTTGGATTCTTACCGACTTTATAAAAGTATGTGTTAAAAATTTGTCACATTCATGTCAGATCAGAATCTCACGGGAAGATGGGATTCTGAGGTGATACTAGGGTATGACATCAATCAATAACATGGAATTGTTTAGGAACAGTTTTTTTCTAGTAGGTTAACTTTAGAGTAAATAGATTAATTTTTACCTTTATAAAAAATGGACGATTTGAATCTGATCAGATTTTAAAGTTTTATGTATTTCAAAATCTTATAAATTTTGTCGCATTTTAAATCAATCCAAACTTTCCAAAAAAATTTACTATAAAAAAAAAATTGCTCCTAAGTTAACGCAGTACTTTTACATAACACATTTGAATATTCTCACACACTTTTAAAAATAAGAGTAAAATATTTGTCACATCAACTATGTTCCATCAATTATGAATAAAAAATTTGTGACATGTTCCTCGGGAGAGCTGTCGCATCGCAGGTGACCCCGAAGTTGGGCCCGAACAATTGAGGGCTCGTTCCATGTTTTAGCTCTCTATGATATGATTTGATATTTGGTAAAAGCAATGACGTGTTACGAATAATACATACGACTGGCTGATCGTGAAATTAGCGTGTTAAGTGCATTTAAGCTTGAGCCCGAATTTGAATTTACAGGCACCAGCTTTGAAATCCGCATTACAATTGTTCCTAACTTTAGCGTCGCTAATTTTTTTGCATTTATTGGACCAAAAACTTCGTGACGCCTTTAAATAAAGAGCATATATTGCTCGTCTTTCAACCGTGCAGTGTAGACATGTTCGATCTGGGTTTCGAGAAGCTGCTTCAGGCTTTGCCTGTGCCTGCAATATTAAGAGCGAGTAGAGGAGGTGCCGCCACAGCGGCCATTGGATTAACAGCGACTTTCCTATTCTTCTTCTCCTGCTGGATATTGCACCAGAGTCGAAGGAATGAAAGATTGCCTCCAGGACCTTATCCATGGCCAATCATCGGCAATCTCCACCAATTGATACTCCCTTTTCACCGTAGTCTTAAACAGCTTGCTGACAAATATGGCCCCATTTTGTTTCTGCGCTTTGGCTCTGTCTCTACTGTGGTTGTTTCTTCATCTGAGATGGCCAAACAGTTTCTTAAGACTCATGATTTGATATTTGCCAGCCGACCTCCATCATCGGCAGGCAAGTATTTTTTCTACAACGAAGATATAGCCTTCGCTCCTTATGGAGATCATTGGAGGAAATTGAGGAAAATATGCGTGTTAGAACTTTTGACTGCTAAAAGAATCGAGTCCTTCAAGCACGTTCGAGAGGAAGAGGTGTCTGCAATGATCAGGTCAATTTGGGAGGACAGTGAGAGCGGCAGAATTCCTGTGAATGTGAGCAAGGCCATATCTGCTACCCTGTCGAATATAGTTTGGCGAATACTGGCGGGGAAGAAATTTTCTGACAATGATTTGGGTGCCAATGGAAAAGGATTCACAGATCTGGTGCTAGAGGTGTCGACTGCGGTCGGAAATTTCAACATCGGAGACTTCATTCCTTATTTGGATTGGCTTGATTTGCAAGGTATCAAACGGTCCCTGAAGAAGGCCAACGCAAGATTCAATGTATTCGCTGAGAAAATGATAAACGATCATGTTGATCATCGCATGGCCTCGGCCTCAAATGGCCAGGAAGAGACAGAGCCCCACGTTAAAGACTTCGTCGATGTACTCCTTGAGGTAGCTGAGACCAACACCACGGATACAAAAATCGGACGGGAAACCATCAAGTCACTTATATTTGTATGTCTTTATGACTTCAACCATTGCAATTCTATTCCAATTTTCAAACTTGAAAGATTTCATTAACCTAAAATTTTGCTTCCTGTCTTTGTATTTTTGCAGGAGTTGTTTGCCGCCGGAATGGAGACGTCGGCAAATGCGTTAGAATGGGCAATGAGTGAGCTGCTCAGACATCCCCATGCAATTCAGAGATTGCAAGAAGAAATTGAATCTGTAGTTGGCCAACATGGTAAAGTAAACGAGTCTAGTCTGGCAAGCATGATATACCTCCAATGTGTGGTGAAAGAGACGCTACGGTTATACCCATCGTTGCCGCTCGCTATTCCCCATGCGTCTGTAGAGGCTGTCACAGTAGGCGGGTACTATATACCTAAGAAGACAATGGTAATCATGAACTTGTGGGCTATAGGAAGGGATCCCATTGTGTGGGGGAAAGATGCTTCGGAATTCAAGCCGGAGAGATTTCTGCAGATGGAAGAACATGGTATGGATTTATCAGGAGGCCAATCAGACTTCAGAATGCTTCCGTTCGGGGCAGGAAGGAGAAGTTGCCCAGGATCTGCCATGGCTATTCTTACGATTGAGTTTGCATTGGTTCAGTTGTTGCATACTTTTGATTGGAGAGTTGAAGGCGATCCATCAGAGCTGGATATGAAGGAAGCATGTGCAACCACGATGCCAAGGCAAGCTCCACTGTATGCTTATCCAACCTTGAGGCGACCTCTTAGCTCCACTGTTTGCCTCTAGAAATCTGCTATTGTATGCTTAACTTGATAAATTGTTAGTTATGGCTTGCAAATCTGTAATAGTTCTTAATATTAGATAGATTCCTGGAGTTGAGCTGCTCTTTTAGCTATTTTAAGATTTAGAGAGCGGTACCCGACATGTAACTGTTCGTGGCCAGCACGCCAGTCAAAACCCTA
>JASDQU010106069.1:10172-24300 GCA_032191745.1 Picea mariana
TCAAGGTTCCAGAAGGAACATCCAGGAAGAGTAAAAGACCGAAAAGATTCTCAAGTTATGCAACATACATGACGAAGCTTCTAGATGGAGAACCTACCACATTTGAAGAAGCAGTCCAAAAGGGACAATGGAAAGAAGCTATGACAGAAGAACATCAATCCATTATGAAAAATGAAGTATGGGAAATTATACCTAGACCTAAATAAAAATCAGTGGTAACCTCAAAATGGGTATACAAGATCAAACATGCAGCAGACGGAAGCGTGGATAAATACAAGGAAAGATTTGTGGCCAGAGGGTTCTCCCAGAAGGAAGGAGAAGATTATGAAGAAACCTTTTCCTCAATGGCTAGGTACACCTCCATCAGAGCTATCATATCTCTTGTCGCTTCCATGGGATTGAATCTACACCATATGGGTGTAAAGACAGCCTTCCTCAATGGAGATATTGAAGAAGAAGTGTATATTAAACAACCTCAAGGATTCGAGGTACATTCCAGAGACACTCACGTTTGCAGATTGAAGAAAGCTCTATATGGACTCAAGCAAGCTCTAGGGGCTTGGTACGCCAGAATGGACAGCTATCTAACAAGACTTGGTTTCTCCAAGAGTCATGCAGATCCAAACCTTTATTACAAAGTTGTGGATAACGCACCTGTGATTCTACTATTATATGTTGACGATCTATTCATAATAGGTGAATAATCTCTCATTATCCAGTGCATGAAGGAATCAACCTCTGAATTTGATATGAAATATCTAGGTCTCGTGCATTATTACTTGGGACTAGAAGTATGGCAGAAGCGTGGTGAAGTATTCCTTGGACAAGGAAAGTACGCAATAAAGATCCTTCATAAATTTGGAATGATGGACTGTAAGTCCATGGACACTCCTATGAATGTAGATATAAGAAAAGTGAAAGTCCCAGATTTCGATCCAGTAGATCCATCTCTATATCGACAACTAATTGGATCATTGATGTATTTGGCAAATACTCGACCAGATATTTGCGTTGTTGTAAATACATTAAGTCAGTTCTAGGTGGAACCTAGACAAGAGCATTGGATAGCTGCAAAGCATGTCCTAAGATATATTCGTGGGACAATTAACTATGGATTGAGATATACTGCATCCAGTGATATCAAACTTCATGGATTCATAGACTCTGATTGGGCAGGAAATGCAGAAGACAGAAAGAGCACTTCAGGTATGTGTTTCAGCTTGGGCTCCGCTATGATATCGTGGGGTAGTAGGAAACAGAAGTCTGTCGCACTCAAAATAGCATAAGCAGAGTATATGGCAGCATGTGAAGCATGCACAGAAGTAGTATGGCTAAGGAAGTTAATCTCTGATTTATTTGATCAGATTCCATAATCGACCATAATATATTGTGATAATCAGAGTTGTATAAGATTATCAGAACATCCAGTGTTTTATGAAAGGTCGAAACGCATTGAGATCAAATACTACTTTATTCGAGATAAAGTCTAGGAAGGAGAGGTAAATCTTGAGTATATCCCCACTGATGAGTAGACAACAAATATCCTGACAAAGCCTCTATCCAGAATTAAGTTTGCATATTTTCGAGAGAAGATGGGGATCATGGAAATAACTCCCTTAGCTGAAAGGGAAGACTCTCCAAGTTAGGAGAAAGTACTGAAAGATATTATTGAAAACATTTATTTTTGTGACTAAATGACTCTCCAGATTAGGAGGGAGCACTAAAATATTATTTATCTTTGTAATTGAAAAATAGTCCAGATTGGACAAATTCTTTCCTATTCGGAAAGTGGATTGAGATTTATGACGGAAAGTGACTTCCCATTGTGGTTAACATGGGAGGTAATTTGATTGTTGAGGTATCATAGACATCGACTTCCCATTTTGGTTAACATGGGGAGTGGTCTATGGAAGTATCTCTTCTTGAGGGATACTCAAGAAGACTGGCCTGCCTCATCGGACAACGATTTCTCATTGTGGTTAACATGAGAAATGGTTCGTTTTGGAGGTTGATATAGGACAGTCTTTTCCTCTTGTGCTTAACGGAGGAAATGGTCTGGACAATCATTCCTTAGGGTTTATACATTCTCTCCAGGGTGAACTTTGATTAGTGTAGGAGGAATGGTCCAGGCTCATCAATCAGGGACAGTCATTCCTTAGGTTTTATACATTCTCTCCAGGGTGCACTTTTATTAGTGTAGGAGGAATGGCCCAGGGTGGGGAATGGTCCAGACTCAGACATTCCTTAGGGTTTATACATTCTGTCCAAGGTGCAATTTGATTAGTGTAGGAAGAATGGCCCAGGGTGAGGAATGGTCCAGGCTCAGAAATCAAAAACAATCCTTCTTCCTTGTTTGAGAAGAATAGGGCAGATAGCCCATTGTTGATGTTCTAAGGGCAGATATTCTTTCAGATCTCACAAGCATGAGTGAAAGATTGGCCCAGATGATTCAGTTTATTTTTAACAATATTTTCTGTGCAGGTTGTCATCAGATGATTGTTATGGAGACTGCTTGTCTCCATATAGTAGAGATATACTACTGTGGTGGATATGTTTCACCGGTTATGACTATGTGTCACTATTTTAGTAGTTATGTACTACTGTGGATAGACACATTTTTTTTCTATAAATTAAATTTGTACCAGTTGTCATAGGAGATTATCCAGTTGATAATAATAACGGTGCTCGTGTTGCTACTAGTTGAATGGTCTATTGTGCTCAAGACCATACCTCCCTAGCTAGGAGGGAATGTCAATATTATGGTAGCTTCGGGAGGTATGAACCTATATTGTGACCTATGACGAGATTAGAATATTCCGGAAGGAAGCAAAGAAATGAAGGAAACCCTAGACAAGTTGTCAGCTATAGAAATATATTTAAAATGAATTTATTAGTACCCAGAAGGAGAAGTCGGCCCCAATAAACCTGCCCAGACTACTATAAATACAGGGTGCCAGTTCTCATTATTCACATCTCAGCAATTGCAGAGAGAACTGGATCTGCACAGGTGCAATGGCAGCTTGTGCGCAAGTCTTTGGGAAGGTGTGTGCTAGCTTCTGGGTGGGATTATCTAATCAGCTTGGTTTCTATTCTTGCTTGGTGCATTAGCCTCTCTTAGTTATTGGATTGCTACCAGGATTCTCTTCTCTGTCAAGTTCAAGGTGCTCCGAGGGTGGCTTCGGCCTATGGTTGGGTGACGAGGGTATCGTCAATGGTAAAATGAGCACAATCTTCTATATTCTAACAAAGTGTTCTCTTCAATTGGTGCACTGACTTTGGTGGTGGTAAGTTAACTATGATAGCAATTTTAGCAGGATCAAACAACAAACCTTGTTTACACACCACATCTCCTAAAAAAATCCCAAAAGGTGCGCTAATAATACATTTATTAATATTCAATGATATATGACACTATCTGTATCTTTCCAACACCATCCTTAATACTTCAACATGATCCTTCAATAAACTAAACACTATATAGTCATCCAAGTAAACTTCTAAAAACTTATGAATAAAGTGCTTAAAGGATGCTACTACTACTCTAGAAAAACTATTTGGTGCATTCTTCAACCCAAATGGCATAATTGTATACTGAAATGATCCCCATTTTGTTGTAAATGTTGTCTTATGTCTATCTTTTGGTGCAATCCTTATTTGATGATATCCTGAAAACCCATATGTAAAAGAATAAGCTTCTTGAGCCCCTACATTCTCCAAAACTTCGTCTACAAATGGGGTAGGAAATCATCATTCAATTTTCTCAAATCTACACAAATCATGATCCCACCTTGCTTCTTTTCCTACACTACCATAGGACTGATCCATTCCAATTCTTCCACAGGTTCTATGACACCAACTTCTAACATCTTGTCAATTTCTGCCTTCACTTTCTATTTGTATATTGGATTCAATGTGTAAGGTCTTTGTCTTATATTTCTAGCTTCTGGCTTCAAAGGGATCTTCATCTCTCCTAGCTCTCATACTAATCCCTTCATCTCTGAAAATGTCGTTGGGAATAAGTCATTATATTCATGCAATAACTTTGTGATCATTTCTACTGTCTGATTATCCCAATAATCTCCAATACTTTCCATCTTTGGGTTTTCTACAGTTCCAATGTTTACCTTCTTGATCTTCAATGGTGCATCATAATATTCTAAATATATCTTGGTACCTTCTACTTCCCTTTCACCTTCGACTTTTGGGATCTGTATATTGCGTGGATTATCTTATGTTGGATCTTCTTCTTCTGTGACATGATAACAATGTAGAAATTGTTTAACATTATGTCTAGTATGCTTCTAATATGTTGGGATTATTTCAAATTTTGGTTCTTCAAATATCCTATCTCTTACCACTTTCAACATTGTATCTATATATGCAATGTCATGCTCAAATGCAAATGTAACTATGAAATGTTGTCATATATCTTTCTAGTTAGCAATTTCTCTACGCTATTTTTGTTTTTTGAACCAATTCTTCGAAATGCCTTCTAATGTGTGAATGAAATGGTGTGGCCATTATTCTAGTGGTAGTAATCTCCATTGAACCATGCACTTATCTACATGTTATTGAGGTTGTCCAAATCCCTCATATTTCTCCTCATATCTATGCTCTTTCTCTGCTCCAAATTTGATGTGTAGTAAATTTTTGCACTAAAAGTAATTGCTGATTTTTTCCTTGCATGTACCCCACCATATTGTAGGTGTAGCTTTTAAAGAAATATATATTGTTGGTAATCTCTTATTTTCCATAACCTCTACCTCAAACTTCATTAACAATTCTTCTAATTCATTCAAACCATAAAAGTAGGAGGTTCTCTTACCTCTGTACCAACCCATCTCAGCATGCATGTCATTCTGGAACATCTTCTAGTGGATAATTCATGTAGTTGTTGTTGTCATTTCTCTAGTCCTGTGTCAAAGTCAAAAGCACAAGAACTAATACTCCTCCAACAGAGCATGCCATCTGTATTTGGGTTGATATAATCTTCTTCGTGCATGGTGGTTTTGTATAATTGATTTACATATTTTGTAAGAATATTGTCTATCAGAGGTTCCACATACCTTCCTCCTTCTGAGGGATCCAAAGGTGCAATAAATCTATATTCTCCATATTCAGATATCATCTTCCTTGTCTTCAATTTTATAATAGTCTAGTTATCAAAATCCAAATCTAGACCCAACAATGTTGGATATGGCGAAGTGTTTTCCACTATGTCAATGACTTTGAAGTTTACCATGGTGTGCACACCATCTAGATCTATTGGAATTGCTTTCAATCTTCCAATTGGAACCAGTCTATGTTGATTTTATAACTTCAACTGAATAGGTGAATACCCCAGTTGAGGTTCTCCCATAGATTCCCAGGTTTTCTTTGGCAAAACATTCACTTTAGACCCTAAGTCTAGTATGATATCCCCCATGTTGAAATATCCTATGTTTGCATTCAGCCTGTATTCTCGACTTGATCTTCTCCTCTTCTAGACCTGATTCATTGTCTTTACCCCTTCTTCCCAAGGATGATACTTTTCTAAAACAATTTTCAATTTTTAAAGTGTTTCTATCATTCAACAACTTTACACAAGATCCAAAAAAGTTCCTTAAGTTACTTACTTGCTATGAAGGATGCTCTTTGTTGGTCTGATCAAATAATGGAGGCATGTCATACACTAGTACCTCATCTACTGGATTTGTCCCTGATGTAGATGTAATGTTTTCCTTCAAAATTTCTTGTCTAGATTCCTTGAATGTCTCTTTCTCTTTGCGCACATCAAACTTTTGTTCAGGCATTGTATTCTTCCTAACCCACTGGTATTGATCTTAATTCTTATTTTTTGAAGCCTCTCCTGTATTATCTCCACCTCTAGTAACTATGGTAATCTTCTTGTCATCCTCTTCTCTATTTTCTAAAGAAATCCATTGGACATTCTGATTCGTCTGGTTCCTCTTGGTCTGTTGCGTGACAATACATACATGTCACAGGTGGTTGTGGGTAGTCTCTTGCATATTTCCCTAGTTTCTGATAGTTATGAAAAATTGTTAGTCCTCGACCTTCTCCAAATCATCTTCCTCCACGGCCTCCTCTTTTGAAGCCTCCATTGTTTCGCTGATTATCTCTGCACGGCGTATTATACCAAGGTCCATGATTATACTGCAGCTTCACGTTATTGTACTGTGGTGGTGTTGCACACTGTTATGTGGGATTATACTGTTGTTTCCTTTGAATATGTTGCACATTATATTGTGGTTGTGCTGCAAACTATTACACATTATTATACTATGGTTGTTTTGCATTTTTATACTGCGGATGTTGTGAAGGTTTTCCTATTACATGTTCATATTGCACCCTATATTCATCGGCAATTCTTTCTTTCATCATCTCCAAGGTTCTACATTCCTTGTCTTTGTGTCCAACTGACTTACAAAAGTTACAAATTGTACTCTTCGATATTGTCTGATATTTCTGCATTAGGGGGAATGATAGGGATCATTTTCATGTGTTTTGCAAATATCACGCCATGGTCCTCCTGACTCTAAATGGTTTGGCATACCCACTCCTATATACTATGCAAATAATGGACACTCATTCTTATGATGGCCTTCTGTTCTACACATTGTACACCAAACATCCTCTCTTTTCTCCTTACCTTTATTCTAATTCAACTGAAATGTTAAGTTCTTCAGATATTGCTTTAGCTCTTCCACAGTTGGATCTGTATGCTTGTATTGGTTTTCCTCTAATTATAAGGCTACTTGCAGAGCCTCGACTTGGTTCTGAATTTTTTGTTGCCTCAAAAGATACTTCAAGTGTCGCAACAAATAATTAACAAACAAATGTCTATGTTGCATATCATTAATAGGAGACTTCAACTTACCTTTGAGTCTTTTAATCTTATGATCAACCTCCCATACTAATTCTCTTGACTTTTGCTTAATCTCTATCATCTTGTTCATGAACTGATCCTCTGAGATTGGATTATTACATTCATTGATTAGTTGTCGCTTCACCTCTACTATAGTTGTAGGTGCTCCTATCAAGTTATTTCTTGCAAGACCTATGTACCAATCTAATGTGCGGTCTCTAAATGTGATTTCCAACTACACAACCTTTGTATCTCCATCTGTAATTTTCTTTTCTACACATATCTTCTCATAGATAAAGAAATGATTTTTTGGATCCTCTGACCCTCCCCCTCAGCACTCTGGTAACCTAATAGTTGGATCTTATCCTACCATTGTGAAGTTTGTTGAACTGCCACCTCTACGTGGTGTAGATACTTTACTACTACTTATTGAACTTGCACTTTTGTTATTGGACCCAAGTCCTGAAAAAATTCTTCTACCACTAATCAATTGTTGGGTAACCAGTTTTTCTACTTCATATGTCTTAGTCGCACATGGGGTTGTGGGTTCCATACTAATTTGGATCTAGAATGGAGAGCCTTCTTCTACGTTGCACCCATGACCTATGGTTTTCCTCTCACATGTGGCATGCAAGATATCCTCAATATGCCCCGTGGCATGAATATCCTCTACCTCTTCCTCATTGTTGTCTAATCCCTCTCGCTCGGCTACTGTCGGGTTGTCCACTGCGCATCATGTCTAATTTCCTTATGATCTCCCTATTATGTTCATCATCCATCATGATGAGGTCCATTGCTTCCTTTTTCTGGATACTCTCCAGAGCCTTCTCCATATCTCATATATTCCTTAGTGTTTCCCCCAACTCCCCCATGCATGCAGAGTGATCTTGTTGTTTGATTACATGGTCATCACACCTTTATTTTGTAGTAATATCTTGATCGACGTGTAAAGTGACATGATATACCTCCCTCTGGGTCCCCTCAAGAAATACTTCTCTACAACATTATACGACTTCATTGTGTCTAATACAAATTCAGTAATAAACCCCGTAGTAATACTGTCTAACCAAAAATCTACTGTGCGCATGAATTTTTTATTAACCCTTTCCAATCGTGCAATATTTTTAGCAGTCCACTTTACTGGCCTGATACGATTAGTTAGATGGGTATCTTTCAACCTCAATATACTCTCATGTAATAATTCTAGAAAATAACATAAATATATTTGATGCAAATCAGTAAACACATACCTCTACAGATATTGGCGTAGTGTGTACCTTGAACCCTTATTATCTTTTTTCTCAAACTCTAATTGCTTTATCTCCAACCATATTCAAGTCTCTTGCTTCATAGGATTTGATGGCTTGAACATCCCTCTCTACCACTGCAGCTTCTTCACCAAACCCCTTCCAGGTTGTCCTTATCAGTTCCAGTTAGCAACAGAACCATTTGTTGGATGTATGGGATGACATGGGTTCTACCTTAGTTCTCCAACAAAACACTTTTCACCATCGACCCTTCTCGTAAACTAGAAGGCTACACCATTCATAGAGTGCACAGCGCAGTCTCACCCAAGATAGCTTATGGGTGACTGCCGGAAGAAGATGTTTGCAATCATGGAAGGGATTGGGGATGTTATTTTTACTATTGTTCTACTTTAATATGCATTATACCATAGCATTCATCAAATCTACCATTTTATTCATTCAACATCATCTATTCTGCATATTCATTTTAGTGCACACTGCAAATAAACCCTAACCAATTCATTCATCTAACCATTCATTTATGATTTTAGAAACAATAAAAAACATTCAAACACATTGCAACACATGATTTTACCTTGGTTCACCCTCCTAGGATACATCCACAAATATCTTATTCTTTATTCATTCTTCATCATAATAGCGTTGTGTGCATTATATCATATGTTTTCATAATAATGAGGTTGACCATTGTTGCACCAAGCTCCACAGCTTGCGACCTAACCCTTAGTTATAACTCAACACTAAATCCATCTGAGCTCCGCAACTCTAATACAAATACTTAGACTCATATTCAAAAAGATGCTCCAAAAGTGAGTTCTTCTCTCTCACCAAGGATAAACACAAGATACATCAACCCACCTCATACATCTTCTATTTATACTACAAAAATGGGTAAGAATCATTACATTATGACTCGAAACCCTAATACTAAGTGGATTCAACTTTTCCACTTTCCAACTTCCTTCTGCAAGGTTGGTCTTCGATCCAACCGTTCCTTACACTAATCTTCCTTCTTTTTTTGCATGTTTCTTCATTTTCCCTTTGTCACTCTCGTTTTCCTTCTTTTCTGGTATGCATTGATTCCTTTGGTCCATTATGCCTCGCTTATTGTGTTTAACTCCAAAAATTGTTTTCTCCAACATATATATACATAGTTAATATTACAACTAATTAATCATACCAAACACTTTTACTTCCCTTGCATCCATGTCACATACATTTTTATATGGCCTAGTGGTTGTAAGGCCTAATTGATCCATTCTTTCATTGGCATGACATTTTTGTATGCCCTCAAATCTAACAAGAAATTTTGTAACAACAAATCAT
Organism: Picea mariana; assembly: GCA_032191745.1. NCBI lineage: Eukaryota > Viridiplantae > Streptophyta > Pinopsida > Pinales > Pinaceae > Picea > Picea mariana. Next base: position 19,632 of record JASDQU010106069.1, read on the forward strand.
TCACCTTTAATAAAATGTAGAAATGGTTGTATACCCTTTTATCCCCCCCAATCCATGGTTTGCAAAATTGTTTTTGTATCTTCAAAAGGATCATCATTTACTTTACTAAATCCCAAGATTATTTCAACATTCCTCCTTTGTAATGGTATCTTTATAAGTTCAAGAAAGGGATTAGATATATGGGACTTTTCAAAGCAAGTATCTAGATCAATGTTGATATCCACATTTGTATCCTTTGTTGCATTTGATGTGGAACAAACACTTGAATTTCTCATTGGTTGATTTCGTTGAGTTTCCTTGAGGTTGTTGCATTGGATCACTTTGGGGTTCTTGTTGAAATTGTTTACCCCTATGTTGATAAGTAACCCAATATTTTTCTTGAATCCTCCTCTTTATCTCCTCTTGGTATGGTTTTGGTGCTAAGACCCTAGAAATGGTGGAAGAATCAAGACTTGTTTTCTTTATATCTTTCATTTGATCATTAGAAAGATTAGAAGTATTGTTTATCATGTTTGGCCACTCACCCACACAATTGTTGGAATCACTTGGTCCATCCTTGTTGGTTTCACTTGTTCGAACATTGGATTCCATCGTAAACTTTACCTTATCAATTAAGGGAGTTGACCAATTCTTTTATCTGACCATCGACTAAATATGGTTGACCATGTCTACATTCAGATTTCAGATTCTCATTTTATGGATAGGTACAACCAAATCCATCCCATTATTGTTGGTTTGTTCCATGAATGGAACCTATTTATAGATGATCCTTGTGGATCGGGCTACCATCATTGTGAGAGATCTCTTTGCACTATCATGGATCATTCTTGTGCTCTAGTAAAACGATGTCTTTAGACACCACCATTGCTCTCAAATCTTCTATTCTCCTCTACAGTTGTCTACCTGTACCAACATGGTATCAGATTCGATGGTTATGTAATCTCAGGTTTGTAGAGAATGAGAATGAGATAGTGGTTTGATGTAGGTTATCAAGAATGAAGTAAACCCTTTCTTTTGTCATGCATTATAGGTATCATTGTACATTCTATGTATCGTATGGATGCCCTAGATACCATAATCGATTGATATTTGTTGAAGTTCATGATCTAGGGTTTTTCACACACTGGTGAAGCTCAATTATTATATGTTTTTTTTTAAATGTTCCATATATCTATCTCACAAAACAATTATCGAGATATTTGAAATATGCCACATCTAGTGTAAAATGGAGTGATTTTTACCCTCATACAATGTTGCAAGCATCGTTGATTTGAATACACCAACACTCGAAAAGAATTTGTGATATTTGTTTTTGGTCATTGATTGAGTCTCGAACCAGCTGGAGGAGGAGGGTTTGACCAACTCATCTACTCGACCAAATATCAGTGCATGTGCATTCTCGATGACTAGACTATGGCTCGACGAACCAACTAGCATACTATTCTATACATTGTCAACTTTGCTTGTTAACTAGAGGAGAGGTATCTAATCTAAATTCAACCATCAACCTACTTTTTTGCTTGTTTGATCCGACCAGACCAATTATGACTCAACTACATGTCAATTTATGGATTTAATCCCTTCCTCCACTGGATCACGTGGATGCACTAGCGCCCACAAGTACCCTAGATAAGTTATCGGTACTGTGAGCAAGACCAGTACAAATTTCATGGACATCTATCAATAGGTGGCTTATTTTATTGGCCATAATTGACTAGTAATTTTCCATTGTTTTTTTGGTTTATAGCCGACTTACTCTTACTCAAGTCAACTGAAGATTGCCCTTTTTTTGGCCTCCATTGACCAAATTCAATCCCATCAACCAGACTCGAGGATCCACTCGTTGAATATCGACTCAACTAGAAGAGCATGTGGCTTCCCTAGCTCTCAATCTGCGACTATACCTATCTTTTGGTAAAATTGTGTAGTTTCACAGGGTTTTCTCAACTTTTATAGGATCTCACAAATATCTTTGTTGGGTTGACTCACTTGAATGAAAAATCATGGGGACTGAGTGTTGGTTATGGAGCTCAATTATCTTCCTGATTCAGAGGATAAAATCCTCCATGCAGAGGAGTGCAAGGGGGGGGTACCCCCCCGGGAGAAAGAGGGCCCCTGGCGGGGGTTCAGGGGCTAATCCCCCAAAGGAAAAATTACCTTGTAATGTATATTGTAATTTCATAGTAAATCTGGACCGTTCATTATAAGTTTGCAGATCTGATGATAGAATTTATGTTAGGTTTTTTTTTCCCTAGAAGGCAACCCTCTTTTATGAGGGAAATGTATTATGGCCATGTATCATTACGAATATTGCATTCTAAGTGAGGAGACTGTGAGAGAAAGAAGATGAAGTTACAACAGGTGTGGTGTAGGTTGTATCCCTTCATTTGTTGGATAACAATAAAGGAAGGACCTGGAAATTTCTTTGGTGGACGTAGCCCACACTAGGTGAACCACATATATCTATGTCTCTATTATATTGTGTATCTTATATGTTTTATTTCCACCTTTGTTTTATTTTATTTCTCTGCAATCCTGTTTTTCTAACACTTAGATATGTTTGATCCATCTCTTGATGTCATCCTCATTCATCGATTGGTGACCTATTGGCATGGATACAATTGAATGCTACCACTTGCATTGGCTTTGGGTGATTTCTTATTAAAGGAAGAATACTAGAAGACCAACTTTATTTTCAGTTAACTAGTAACTTATTGTTGTGGTCGACTTCCCATCCACCCACTTTCTTTTTGAACCATAACTTTTATTTTTTGGTTCATTTGTTCTTGCCTTCAATCAACAATGGGCATGCTTGATGAATATGAAGTTCTGGTGCTTTAGAAATTGTAGGAGATTTGTTAGAAAAAAGGTCATTTCCTTGGAAGAATCTCATAATCAACTTCATATTGAGGTTGTTTACTTGCAGAATACCACTACACAGTTTCAGACTAAGAATCGACGATTGAAGAATGAATTGGAGACAACATACCCAAATGGAAGATGAGGCTTCCCTCTTTTAATCTATCCTTTTACTATAGTTTCATGATAAATATAGGAAAATTGTTGACCTAGACAGACAATGGAGACTATTTTCAGGATATGGTAGATGAATTTGGCACTAAATAATATCTTATCGATGATCTCATGAAGGAAGTGAAAAATCTTTCTCATATAGAAAATGGTGTCTTGAAGACAAACATTTGCAGACTGAAAGAATCCAATACCCAACTAGAAAATGAAGTTTCCCATTTACATGCCTCTATTGATGAGCTTTGTGAAGAAGTTGTTCCTCTTCGAGAAGATAACAATCATGTGTTTGATGAATATCAGGCTTTGAAAGAATATTATGATTCCATATTTTTGCAACTTACTAAGAAGGATGAAACTATTCAGGGTTTGAAATACTGCAAACAGAACCTTGAAGATCAAGTTCCTCGACTACAAAATACTGAAAAGAGGATCGGTGTTGTTGATATGCCAAGATCACCTATTACTTATTCACCCACTTATGTTCTTTGTAAGAAATATGTAGTTGATTAATGCACTAAGACTAATGATTTTTTTGTTTCTCCCAAATTTGAAAAACACACTACAAGCATTGGGTCTCGACTTCTCAATGATATGGGATATACCAGAGGAGGACTTGGGAATAATGGATAAAATATTTTTATCACTATTACACCTAAGATGAGGTCACCAAGAATAGGTATTGGCTATGATAATTTTGTTGTCTCCCTTCCTACACCTGGCCTTACTACAACCAGGGAAGTTTTATTTGTTTGTTGCAAGTGGATTTCATACTATTTTTCCATAAGGGAAACCTATTGTTGCACACATTGATGACTGGGTTGTTCCTAACACGCCATAATCTTAGAAATTCATTTTTTATTATATTGCTGCTAATGTTTCAGGTTGTTTTAATCCTGAGAGTACACAAGAATCCGATCCACATTCTTCTTATTATACTTGATCATGGAAATGTATTCCTTATCTTCATCCTCACCATAAAAATCAAAGGAATGGAAATCATGATTTTAGATCTTTGCAGAAGAGATGTGAAATACAGAACCACGTGTTAGAAAAACGGGATCATGGAGCAATAAAATAAAACAAATGTGAAATAAAACACAAAAGATACACAATACAATAGAGACACAGATATGATATTTTTATTGCATGCAACTGAACAAAATCCCAAGTATCTTTATTTACCAAGGAATCTATTTCCTCTTTCATTCCTTTCTCCCACTTATTTTTGGTGTCTACCTACATTGCCTCTTCATAACATTCAGGTTCACCAGAATTAGTCAACAATAAATAATAAAATTAAGGAGAGTATCGTTCAGGGGGTCTACTTAAACTGGTAGATATTCTAACAACAATTGCAGAAGTTTGAGGTACTTGTTTCTCCTGTTGTTGTACATTTTGATTTTCCTTTATTATTATCCAACAAATGAAGGGATAAAACCTACAACACACCTGTTGTAACTTCATCTTCTTTCTCTCATAGTATCCTCTCACAGAATACAATATTCACAATGATACATAGCCGCAATACATTTCCCTCATTAAACAGGGTTGCCTTCTAGGGAAAAAAAACCCTAACATAAATTCTACCATTATACATGCGACCTTATAATGAACGGTCCAAATTTACTACAAATTTACT
>JASDQU010106069.1:25419-44632 GCA_032191745.1 Picea mariana
CCGAGACATTCAACAACACCGAATCTGTCAGGCAGATTCGAATAGTACTCCTTGCTCTTCTATCCAACTTGTCCCAATCTTCCTTCGACATACCAGTAACTGGTGTACTAGTAGTTTGTGTACTGGTAGGTTGTGTACCAGTATCTTGTGTGCTTGTATATGGTGTACCAGTAGGCTGTGTACCAGGATCCACAATGATCCATTGTTCTTTGTCTACAAGAAGGTCCTCCATCTTGAGCTTCCATAGCTCAAAGTTTTTACCGTTGAACTTCTTTATCTCGATTCTAGATGAGCTCGCCATTCCTCTTTCTTTACTCGAATCTCCACTTGCAAAAGCTCCCACTAAACCCAAGTTTATCACAGACCCAAGATAAACTTGATCTATCAAGATTGAGCCAAACCCTCAGCAACAAAGGCGTCCCTCTGAAGCCAAAAATGAGCTCTGATACCACATGTAAGTTTTAAACCTGCGAAGTAAAGCAATGCATATAGATTCTTAAGCAATACATAAATTAATCAATGGCTCATACACAGAGTACACAAAGATTTTATATCGGAAACTCTCAACTGGGAAAACCTTTCTTATTTTTATTATATCGAATTTCACCATTCGCCATACAATATATACAATGTTTTTAGGTATTCCATAGATACCCAAGCCCTAATCCCTTAATCCGGAATTAATTTACAAATCCGCTAAAAATAGCAAAATCCGCTAAAAATAGCAAAAACCGCCCCAAAAAAAACTTCGGGGCACTGCCCTGAACCCCGTCAGCCTCGGGCTACCGCCCGGTGCCGAATGCTGCACGTAACCAGCGGGGGGCATACCTACCCCCCCCCTGGGACCCCCCTAGGAAAGCACCCGATGCACACGGCAGAGCTCTAGGTGAAGGGATCGTCAGACATAGTTGTTGTATCTGACGCACCCACACACACACACGTGCAAAGAATATAACACATACCCAACAAACAATGCATGTGACAATTTAAAATACAAGTGTGCTACTGAAAAAATTGTCTTTTTGTAGCACATTCCATGACTTGTTTGATAGAAGCCTGATGTGCTAGGATCTACAAAGTTTTATAAGTTTTTGTAAAAAAAATGAAATTTTGTTGGGATTTATGTAAGCTTCTAATTTTTTTAATTAAAAATTACTGGGTTTTTTTTTTTGTTTTTATAAAAAAATATTGGCCTTTGAGGCCAATCTGATTTTATATGTAATTAAGAGCCCAAGATCAAGATCCAAGTAAACACTAGAGAAATTGAGAGTCAAATTATTGAGGAGGTGATCATACTCACCCATTCCAAATCATATGACTGAGAGATTGGTTCTACAAAATCATCGGTTTTTGATCATCTAACCAATCTCCAATTCACAATCAAAGTCATTGACATGTGCCACCAAAAATCTCTCAAGTGTCAAGTCAATCCCCTAATTCCATGTCATGAGGTAGCACCAATTCACAAGGTTCCAAGGGGGATCCCACCAAGGACAGTTATGTCTTGCACTACACCATGAATCCTCAGAAAACTGAAATATCAAAGGTAAGCTCACAAGTGGAAAATTAGAGTGCCAAGTAGTAGCTATTGGGTGTATTCACCATGATTCTTGAAATGAGCATGGATATCATTTCCATTGGTTCTTCAATGCATACATGAGTCCGAGAGATGTATTATGGGAAAATAAAACAATTCCAATATGTGATGGCATGGAATCAATACTGATTTTATACCTGGAAATATAGATGATGATCTTCTTGATGAGGTTATAAAAAATTAGTAGGTTGATGGCCCAGATTTATTCTTGACCTTGTAGCAATTTCTAAGTGAAATGATCATGTTATAGCACCAGGTTCAGGGGAACATCATTGTGGCATTAGTGAAGCCCAACCTGTTTTCGATGACCAAAAGATTATTGTCAGTGTGATTCTTCTCTATGGCAGCAAATAAAGTAGAATTAAGTCAATTTTATTTCATAACGATTGAAGATGTTTATAGAATTTTTTCATTATTGATGTTGACTATGATTTAACATGAATTTTTAGATGTATAAGGGTATATGGAAATATTTAAAGCACTAAAGAAGAATATCAAGTGTTGAAATGCAATGAAATTGTTAAGGTTAATAGTCATTACCCAAATGATAAAGCCCTAGTCCAAGTGTGCATCTATTTTTTAATAAAATTCCAACAAAATGTCAAAGTATGCTTCATAAAGTCTCAAAGTCCAAGAGCACTAAATTCCATGAAAGCGCTCAGTGCCAAAGAAAGTTGTGGTTCAAGGGCTAAGATAGTAGGCTTGAAAATTGCATTGTAAAGAGATTCATGTCCTTTAGCATTTCATGCTTAGGGATTCAAACATTACCATGTTCTTCTTTTACCCTATTCTTTTCTTGTCTTATTTGAATACAATGGGATTTCTGCAATGCACTGATACTCACAAAGTTCAACCTTAATTACAGTGAGGATATTGCTATCAATTACCTGTCTTTTGTAAGTTGTATTTGAATATTTCTTTCAGGTTTGAAATATCATTTTGAGCTTGGAAATATTCAACACATGAGTAAACATATTTTTCACTTATGTTTTGTGTTTCTCTCACCATTCCTCCTATATCCAATTGTTAATTGTCTATTTTTCAGCGTGAATTCCCCTGACTACATGAAGTATTTTTTATCATTTGAGATTGAATTAATGAGATTTAACAGGTCCTAAACCCATCCACCTACTTGATCCACTTATCAACCAAACCAAATCATTGCAATAACAAATATGTGCTAGGCATGCTTCTCTTTACAATCGAGAGCATCTTCTAGTGCTAACAGGTTGTAAATGTGGTGGACATCAGTGTGATCTAATAAAGCATCATAACACTCTAAAATTTTACCTTTTTTAGGGGATACCATGGTGGGTCATAATTTTCTTCTATATAAGTGCCATAACCTCCTGATTTAGGTCATACTAGTAGAGAAATAGGTGGAATACAACATACTTCATATCCCAATCACACTTAACACTTTTCATATTTCCCATTCACGTCCATACCATCTATCATATTTCCCACTCATGGTTAAATTATCATAAGTCATTCATCAAGTTTCTAAGAAAAACAATGAATACCTATGTGTAATATACTTCAAAGTCAAAAGAGCGAAAGGAATTGAGGTAGTTATTGCCATTAAAAAGTTAAAATCCAAAATATAACATTTCTTGAGCTATGCCACCTCACTAAAAGGCCCTTACCTCTACTCCTATGCTTAACAATGCATATCCAAAGAAATGGAATAATAAATTAAGGAATAAAGGAAATGAAACATAAAAGAAAAAGGAAACAAAGAAAGGGGTAGTAAAACAAAGTGTCGATGTGGTAACTCAAAGCCTAGTGCACCCTCATGAAGGCTTCCATGAAACAAATGGACACCCCTAGCTCTTGAAAGCTAGCAAAGGAAGACCTACACATAAAATATGACTATGAAGGTTGATTCATGAAGTTTCCGCTTTCCCCTTCGACACATTATCCATTATATTAGCTAATTCTAACGTAGCAATTTAGGACATACCTCTTGGTTTTAGGAGTTTCACATGTAATAGAGTTTAATGTTGTCCCCACCATGGTTGAAATTATCCTAAAGTATAAAAGTTAAATGAGTTATTGAAAAGTTAGAAGATGTCATTTGTATGTTTACAACCTATTGACACATATATTGAGGCGCAACTCATCACTATGGGTGGGTGCCTTGCATTGAGATCTATGTACTTGCATTAAGAGTTTAACCTATGCCTTAGGATCCATGTACTATGCCTCAATATTTATATACTTTCATTGATATCCATGATATTGCATTAGTATATGTGAAATTTCCTTAGAATCCATGTACCAACATATGGACATATATATCTTAATTGAGATCTATGACAATGCATTGGTATTCATGTATTTACATTGGGATATGTGTCACTACATTGGGATTCATGATAGTTTATTGGACAATTTGATAGGGATTCCACATCATCATACATCCCACCTAGATCATCTATGGAGGGAAAACTTGTTTTCTTGGAGAGATATCCTTACACATGTGGACTTATTGGTTTTTTTATTCCTTTTGGACCACATATGTGCAGTGGTTGTGGTGGTTAGAGTTCTTTGAGAGGTTGTTACACCTACTTGGACCATTTATCGAGGTTGTTACTATTTTTTTATGACCACTTTGATGGAGTGACCTCCTTCTTGTGCCGCAGGTGCTAGTTTTTCATGATCTTCTTATGGAGTGAACTCTTCCTCTTTGACTATTCTTCTTACATGTTGGAGTTGATTGAGACAATTATCATATGATATATTATTTTATTTTCTCTACTTGAGTTGGTTAGTACACATTTTGAAGGGTGTACTTGTTCATGACCCACTTTTTGTCCACACATGTGACCCCTTGTGTTGGTTAGAGAATTTCATGGAGGGCACACTTCTTCTTGGACCTTCTACACACAATAGAGGTGGTATTTGACCATGCACCCATATTCTCGAGGAGTTTTTTATGCTAGCCCTTATTATTTTATTGTATATTGACCATATCCTATCCAATTTGTTGCAAAGTTGATATTTTTAGGCTAGGAGGTTAGAGATCTATTGTATTTATTCATAAGGTTATTAGGCTCTTTTCCTATATAAACAACCCCTCATTCATTTTTAAAAAATGTTGGAGCATAATTGGAAATACTTCTTGTCTCACTTTTCTCAAGCTATATCATATTCTTGTCTTTGTCTTGAGGTATTTGTCTAGGGTGAGTTGAATCACTTGTTTATTGTAAGTTTCTTGGAGGAAAGAGCTAATACATGGCCAAAGGAGGAGCACATGATACATTGGAGGAATCTATAAGGTATAGTTAATTCATGCCTTGTGATATTTAATCATTTATTTATAAATATAATACATTAGTCTTTGAACATCTAGGATTTCAAATTTTTGTCTTCAGATTAGAAATAGAGTTTACCTTGTGTTACTTAGAAGTGGATTTACCTAAGAACATTCTCCCCAAGAGCTTGAGATATACACATGTCTTACTTTGGGGGAATGCAAGGCATACTTAATTGATGCTTTTAGACCCCAATATTTAACATGAGGACATAGCCTCAAGAAAGACAAAGTGCGACTCCATAGCCCACATGGAGGAAGGCACTAGTCTTAGCCCTTTTTCCAACCATCTAAAATTTCAAAATCCTTTATTTCAATTTTTGTTTCATGCAATATAGGGTATAATTATGATTCATCTTTGGTTTAGATTCCATTTCAAGTTTAAGATGTTGATTTCAATTTATAGCTAAGTAAACTTGAATAGTTTTGCAAATCATTTTTCTTTTCATTTCTAGATGTAGATTTTTTTGCTTAACTTGTCTTGGTTTGGAAATCATAACATCTTAAGAAGAGAAATTAAATCATATCTAACCCATTAATCTCATCTATTTTGAGTTGATCTAAGGACTAAACACCATAAAATAATGAATTGATGCACTAATTAACCCAATGATTTGTGGAATTAAGCCTTTCTTTAAACCTCTTTATCGGCTGGAATACATTTCTACATTATAGTAGATATAACATATAAGTTTCAAATTTGAATTGAATCTATTGTTTAAACAACATAAAAAGTTAAATTGATGCATAAGTAGGTCTAATGTCTTGAATATTTATTCTCTCTCTAAATTTCCTGCTGAATAGTATAATTTATGCATATGAGGGTTTAAAATCAGATCAAGAAAACACGTTTTACTTTGAAATAAATTAGATTTGATGTGCTAAAGAGTATGCCATGGATTAATCACTTTACTTTTAACTTTCTCTCATAAAACACCTTCAATTTGCTTGATAGAATTTTGATGCTAAATGGTTTAATGATTGTCATGATGCAACTTAGTATGTGAATACACAAGTAGTATTTTTCTAAGGTGAAATAATACTTCAAATACCTAATCAAACATGTGATTATGTAATATCTTTATGATGGTTCATAGTTGTGATGGTTTGGAGCAATCTTATTTGGGCACTTGGATCTTGAAGAAAATAATTCACTTTCAAACTCTCTTTAAATTCTTTAAGGATTAAACTCTCACACTACCTGGTGAACACATTCCATGGTATAATTTATTTCTCTTGAGAAATTGTCTTGGAAGAAATTTTCATCACTTTTGAGCAAGGAATTGACCCACTCATTAACCAAATATAATAATTATTCATTGTTTTTGTCTCTCTTATGTGGTTGGATCATGTAATGTGTCTACATTGATTCTCATACTTGCTAGTTCATGCTACTTGTCCAATATTTCTGAATTTCATATTTCTCATTTGATCATTGGAGTAATGTTGTGAAATAATTTGGAAATTAATCTTTATGGTTTGAATCATATGCACCACTTCATTACATTAAGGATCTCTTTAACATTCATGTTCATGGAATGTATTTGATGGGATAAATATTTTAATTGTTACATGGGAATAATACTTTCCTTTATTTCATTTAATTTCACGATGTATTGTGTAGGTGGAATCTCATTCTATGTGCCAAGTCATACATTAACATCCACACTTAAATGATATTAACACAAATTTGTATGCCTTTTATCATTGGATCACATCTTTATGGAAATCGAATTGTTTAGATAATCATATCAACCTAAGCTAATTTCACTCTCCTACACTACAAAAACTTGTTTAGGGACAACCCCTAGGGTAGGACTGAATTTCCTTAGTCTAAAGTGAGGTGAAAAGCTACCAATGCAACAATGAGTATCTTTCCTAGTAGTTGCCTCTAGGCTCTTATGTTTATGGTTTATACTTTTCCAGTTAGTGAGAGTTTGAATGGTAACATTTTGGAACCATTGTTGGGGATAAATTCTATTACCCCAAGTTAAGAATTTCATAAGATTCAATTTTATAAGAATTGGATAATTTGATGATCAACTTTAAGATTATCCCACAACTACACAAGGTGAACCTTTGCATAATAGATATTCTACAAGAAAATATTTTCAATTTGTCCTTCCTTTGATCCAAGAACCTGAGAGATATTTTTACCAATGAATCCATAGGATCAAGGAACCTCCCATTTTTTAGGACTACTTAGATTCTCCCATTGTTGAAGACATCCAACATCTTTTTGAGAGAAAATTTTTGCAAAACACTCAAGTCACAATGACTAATTGGCTTGCTAAGTTGAATAAGCCATTCAATTTTACAAACATTTAGGGCATCCCCATTTTATTCTTGATAAATCCATTGATATGTTTCCCACTTTTCAAGGAAACAATGCTATGTTTGTAGTAGATAATTGGAGAGTATTCAAAAATATGAACAACATGAATGCTTCAGATCATGAAGATGTGAAGATGAGATTGTTTGCATTTTCTTTAGAATATGATGTAATATATTGGTTATAACATTGCATGCAAATAACTTTAGTACATTAGTTCAATTGGAATTTTTTTTTATGGATAAATTGGGATAAATGGGGCGAGAAGAAAGACAATAGACATTTATTGATTTCCCTTACTTCAAATAAAAGAAATGAGAATGAAACAATTGAAGAGTTTGACAAAAGGTTTACTCAAATTTCCCAAAAGTTCAACCAAAACGTCAAACTCCTACAACCAACAATCCTTATACACTATTTGGATGCTTTTGATGGATATTTGGGATTCCATTTGAGGAAAAAAGATCCTCAAAACCTTAAAATTGAACATGAGGATACCATTAAAGTTGAGAAGAAATTATCCACAAATAGAATATCAATCCAACCAAGCTCTTATAGAACTCAAAATGAACCAAAGAAAGGGGAAATCAACACAACCGACCCAACCCTTGATATGATGAAAATTTTGGCAGATGCAATGAAGTGAATGGAAGCAAAATTTTCCAAACAAGTTGAAACACTTCAACAACAAAATGTAGCCATGCAAAATAATATTGTCCAATTAGAGAGACATGCTCAACAAAACATGTACCAACCAAGAGGAAACAATGGCTAGGACGATCCTAGGCCTCCTCAATACAATCAAAATCAAAGAGTTCCAAATACTTTGAATACTAATAATGTGTTTAATCAAGAGAATTTACCATGGTGCAATCCTTGTGAAGAACGATATGATCAAGACACTTTCTTAATTGCAAAAGAAGCCTTCCAACAAGCAAGCGATGTTGGGATATGTAGATAACAACAGAGGAGAACGAAGGATCCAAGAGTAGTGGTGGTGTCTAAAGACACCATTTCACTAAAGCACAAGCATGCTCCATGAGAGCACAAAGATATCTCTCCCGATGATGATAGAACGGTCCATAAGGATAATTTATAAATAGGTTCCGTTCATGGGCCAAACCAACAATCACATGATGGAGTTGATTGTACTTTTCCATAAAACAAGGATATGATATCTAAATGTGGACACGGTCAACCATATTTATTCAGAAGTTGGACCAAATAATTGGTTAGCTCCATTAATCGACAAGGTGAGGTTTAAGATGGAACCCAATGTTCCAACACCCGCTTGAAAACTCAATTTGGAGGAAAAAAATTGAACAAATCCCCCCCCTGAATTTGTTCTGACTACAAAGCTAATCAAAACACGGTACAACAACACTCTTGAATAATTTTTCACATTGTCACCATCAATGCTGATCAATGTAACGAAGCAGTCATCCATTGCAAACTGGTTGTAAAACTATTGTCTAATACACAGTCCCAATTGATTAGTCGACTAGACAAGAAATGCACCAAGATAATAAATCTATGTATCCAACAATATCTGTCAATGCATACAGTCTCTGTATCCAAATAGTCTCTATATTAGGTACAATAAGAAACAATACAACTCCCAACAACACAATCGAACATGGTTTGATTGGTATCAACAAATCCAAGTCGATTAAAAAAGAAGTAGTCGAGTCAACAAGAAGACATTACTTGGGTTTACACATCAACAACTTCAAGAACTTCCCCCCTTAAACAAAAATGAGGGGTTAATACATATAAAAAATAGACCTCATTGAAAACACTAGTCGACAAACAACAACTAGTCAAAATTCAGTCAACGAATACTTAGTTGAAACCTCCATTCACATGCCATCTCTTGTCGAATCACAATTGACTAATATCCCAGTCAATCTCCAATCAACTGTCATGTCGGGTCAATCCTCGGTTGAAAACTTCCAAATAAATCATAAATAAAGAGGAATGATGCACGACTCTACAACTGGTGATACACAACAATGTGAAGTCCTCAAGCGCTTGTTTATATTCTTCCATGACTATTCACCAATACAACCATAATCTATCCCAGTATTTGATATTGGTCCATGGTGTTGGTTGTGGTGCCTGATTGTTTTCCTGATTCAGAGGTCTTTGTTTTTAGTTATGTTTATACCCCATGAAGACTTTACGCCTTGANGGGGGTTACCCCCTCTGCAGGGTTCGGGGGCAAGCGGGCCCCCCGATGGGGGTTTGGAGGCAAATCCCCCAAAGGAAAAATTGCCTTGTGAATGTATATTTTAATTTCGTAGTAAATATGGACCGTTCATTATAAGGTCCCAGATCTAACGGTAAAATTTATGTTAGTTTTTTTTTCCCTGGAAGGCAACCTTCTTTTATGAGGGAAATGTATTGTGTCTATGTATGTTAAGAACCAAATATCAATATAGCATAGAAAAACCTCAGAATAAGTACTCAATTCCTTGAAAAAGAGATAATTTAAGATAATAAGCCTCTTCGAGGGGGCAACCTCCTTATACACCACATAAATGTTCAAGTACAAGATGATTCCAAATGAAAATGTCTCCTTGGTATATATAGGAGACTAGGAGGTACAATTACAACTAATGGACTCAAGCCGACATAANTATAAAAGACTCATCTTCCCAAGTGGAATCTTTAGCTGGTAGTTTCCTCCATTTAACGAGATACTCTGAAATGGATCTATTCCTCAGCTGGTGAATTCTTATGTCAGTGATGGCTTCATGCTCCAATATGATTTTTCCTTCCTCATCAAGTTCTGGCAATATAGTTTGAACTGGGATCTTGTCACCTATAATCTTCTTTAAGCATGAAACATGGAAAATTGGGTGTACTCATGAAGATGAAGGCGACTCCAATTTGTATGCCATAGTACCAATATTTTGCAACACCTTATAAGAGCCATAGTACTTTAGTGATGATTTATTATCCTTCTTGGCTTGCTTGAGGGACATCTATTTGTATGGATGTAGTCTTAAAAACACCCAATCCCCTAATTCAAAACTTATTTCAATACGATGTTGATATGCTTGTTATTTCATGCGATTCTGTGCCATGGTCAGGTTGTCCTTTAAGATTTGGAGAACTTGTTGTTGATGCTCGATGTGATCTTCCACTACTAAAACCTTAGATTTTTCTTTTAGAGAAGAAGTGATGGAAGGAGGGTGGTATCCATAGAGTGCCATAAATGGTGTCATTTTTGTTGCAGTATGAAAGGAAGTGTTATACCACCATTCTGCCAAGGGTAACCACTTGAACCATTATGTTTGTTTATCAGAGACAAAAAAATGAAAGTAGCCTTCCAGACATTTGTTCACTATCTCAGTTTGTCCATCAGATTGAGGATGATAGGATGAGCTATGAGCCAATTGAGTACCCAAACAAGAAAATAATTCTGTCCAAAAATGTCGAGTGAAGATAGGATCTCTGTCACTTACAATAATCCTTGGGTTTCCATGTAGCTTTTGAACTGTCTCCATGAATGCGGTGGCAACTGTACTGGCTTTGAAGGGATGAGAGAGTGCACAAAAGTGTGTGTACTTGGTGAGTCTATCAACAATCACCATGATGAAACTCTTTCCTTCAGACTTTGGTAACTCTATTATGAAATCCATGGAAACCTCCTCCTAGCACTGACTTGGGATGGCTAATGGTTGTAAAAGATCTGGGGTCTTAATTATTTCCACCTTATTTTGTTGGAAAACCAAACATTCTGTGACAAACCTTTGAACATCAGTTTTAAGTCCATCCCAAAAAAATTCCTTCTTGACCCTATGGTAGGTTTTCAAAAATCTTGAGTGCCCTCCTATTGGAGAGGTGTGCAATTCCAATTTTACCTTTTGTTTGAGTTGGGATTTATTACATAAATATAAGTGATCTTTATACCATGTTGAATCATTTTTCCATGTAAATGTATTTGATGCATTGAAATCCTGCTGCAACCTTTGAATGAGAGTCCACACTTTTTCGTCATTCTTTCATTCCTCCCTTGCTTCTATTATCCAATCGGGTTGGATGATAGAGATAACATAGATAAAGGCCTCAACATCTTCATCCTTTCTTGAGAGTGCATCTGCCACAACATTTTGCTTCCCTTTCTTATAGATGATTTCAAAATCATAACCCAATATCTTGGTCACCAATTTTTGTTGTTCTTCTAAAGATAGTCTTTGTTACAAGAAGTATTTAAGACTATCATGATCTGTTCTGACCTTGAAGTGCCTACCTATTAGGTAAGGATGCCATTTCTTCAATGCATGTAGTATTGCCATCATTTCCTTCTCATAAATGGGTTTGTGTAATTCTTTTCCCTTGAGTGGTCAACTTTCAAAATCTAGGGGCCTTCCTTATTGCATTGGGACAACACCAATTCCATTTCCCGAGGCATCACATTCAACAATAAAGGATTTTGTGAAGTCTGGAGTGGTCAAGACATGATCTTTTCACATCACCTCTTTAAGTTGTTCAAAAGATTTAGTTGCCTATGGAGTCCATGAAAATGCATCCTTATTAGTTAGTGCTGTTAAAGGTGTTGTTATTCTTCCATAGTGTCGAACAAACTTGCTGTAGTAACCTGCCAAACCCAAAAATCCTCTAAGATTCTTCAATGTTTTGGGAATCGGCCAGTCCATCATGGCCTTAATCTTGTTAGGGTCTACCTTGACACCTTCATGAGATACAATATCACCCAAATACTCTAACTCCTTAACCCCAAAGAAACATTTGGATGGTTTGGCATATAGGTGTTGCTCCTTTAGTAGTTATAGCACCTTGTCAACATGTTGCACATGATCCTCCCAAGAGTTGCTATAGATTAGTATATCATCAAAAACTACTAACAAAAATTTTCGAAGGAAGGGCTTGAAAATGGAATTCATCAACCCTTGGAATGTGGAAGGTGCATTTGTAAGGCCAAAAGGCATGACCAAAAATTCATAATGGCCTTCATGAGTTCAAAATGACGTTTTTGGGATATCTTCTTCCTTCATTCTAATCTGATGATACCCTGAATGAAGATCCAACTTTGTGAAACAGATTCCTCCATGTAGTTCATATAACAATTCATCAATGAAAAGAATGGGAAACTTGTCTTTAATAGTGATCTTGTTGAGCTCTCTATAATCTGGACACATACACCATGAACCATCTTTCTTGAATACCATTACCACCGGTGCAGAGTAAGAACTTTGGCTAGGTCTAATAATGCCAGCCTCTAACATTTCTTCAACCATGCACTCAATGTCACTCTTCTAGGCATAAGGGTATTTGTACGACCTAATGTTAGGAGGAAAAATCCTATGAATTAGGTGAATATCATGATCATGATTTCGAGTGGATGGACGACCTTTGGGAATATCTTCAAATACTTTGGAATTATTATCAATGATCCCTTGGAGATGTAGAGGAATATATGGCTTAGATGTTTGAACATCTAGTGAGCATAGTTGTGCAATAACACCTTGAGCCCCTTTTTCAATAATTTTGTCATGCCATTAGTGCTTATCACCTTACCGGGTTTCCCTGTGATACCTCTTAACTCAATTTCTTTTCCTTCCATTGAAAATTTCATGAAAATTTCTTGAAAATTAAAAGCCATTGTTCCTAATGATTGTAACCATTGGATTCCTAGTACAACATCAACACCACACATGGGTATAGAAATTATTGGACTATTCATTACATATTCCCCCATAGTAAGATTGATCTTATTGCATTTTCCTGAGCAATTGATAGTTCCTCCATCTACACTCATTACTTGAAACTCTGGCACTGGATATACAAAGCAATTGAGAGATTTGGCTAATTTATAGCGAATGAAATTATGAGTACTACCAGAATCAATTAGGACTATTACTTTTTTCTTTTTGATATATCATTCGATCTTGAGGGTTTGAGGAGTTATAATTCCAACCAATGAATTACACGATATCATGGGATTCAACTCTTCAGACTAAATTGCTTCTACGTTTTCATCTTGAGATGGTTCTTGTTCTTGTTATTATTCATCTTCACAATATATGTAGAATAATTTCTTCTCACCACACTTATGTCCCTTACTGTACTTGTTGTCACAATTAATGTTATAAAAACAGGATCGTGGAGAAATAAAATAAAACAAATGCGGAAACAAAACACAAAAGATACACAATACAATAGAGACACAAATTTACGTGGTTCACCTAGTGTGGGCTATGTCCACCAGAGAAATTGCTAGGTCCTTCCTTTATTATTATCCAACATATGAAGGGATACAACCTACAACAAACCCGCTGTAACTTCCTTGTCTTTCTCTCATAGTCTCCTATCTCAGAATACAATATTCTCCATCCACCATAGCCGCAATGCATTTCCCTCATAAAAGAGGGTTTCCTTCTAGGGAAAAAAACTCTAACATAATCTCTACCGTTAGATCTGCAACCTTATAATGAACGGTCCAGATTTACAATGAAATTACAATATACATTTACAAGGCAATTTTTCCTTTGGGGGCTTCGCCCCCGAACCCTCGCTGGGGGCCTGCTTTCCTCCAGACCTCGCAGAGGGGGTACCCCCCCTCTGCACTCCCCCACGTGGAAGAGTGTACATACATATGGGGTGTAAATACTTCATGGGGTATAAACACGACTGAAAGTAAAAGACCTCTGAATCAGGAAGATAATCAGGCTCCACAACCAACAATTAAAGCATAACCCTTTTTCTTTTCTTTCCTCTAATTGTTGAGGTGTCAACATCGTAGGTTGAGGTGTTTTAGAAGAAGGAGCATTATTCTCTCTATAGATGTTAGGATTGGTCCTTCTAGTAGCCATAACCATATTTTTACTTTCAACATTTCTTGCCACCCTAAATGGATTCTCCAATGATTTGGGTTCCCAAAGGTGAACCTCATGTTGAATGTTATTGTTTAAAGTTCCTAGAATACATCAATCAAGTGCTCATCTGGAATATATGTTACCTTTATATTCAATCTTTGGAAGTTATCAATGTTCTTTGTAACTGAACCCTTTTTATTGAGATTTATCAATTGGATAAAGAAGGTATTGCTCCTTGTATCCTCATAGTGTGCTATCATTTCTTCCATGAAAATTGTCCAAGTGACTAGTGATTTGCGAGAACAAAGCCATATATACCATACAAATTGATTGGTTTCTAAATATAAAGAATAAATTCGTACCTTTTGTTTATGTGGTGCATTATGTAGATCAAAGAATTGCTCCATCTGAAGTATCCATGTGATTAGGTCCTTTCCATCAAACTTCCTCATATCGATNCGTGGTTGGTCTTCAACCCAAAGTTGGAGTTTCTCCATTCTTGATTCATCTTCCTTGTGTCCTCATCATGAATTTCATGGGATACATTTTCACTTTCAGGTGTCCTCTCTATTAGAAAATTTTTTAATCCTTCCATGATATCCCTTTTTAAACCATCCATCTTAGTATCCATTATTGCCTCCAATTTAGCTTTAGTTGAATCCATTATCCCTTATAGTTCACCTTTTGTCATTGTCTTCTTTTGTAATTCATTTATGTCCCTACACATTTCTTCACCTTCATCAAGAGTCCAAGTAGGACTGTCTGGAGGCTTATTTGGTGTATAAGTTCCCTTTTTGGGTGGCATGTTGGCCAAGTACCACTTTTGAACCTTGATTTTGAGGTGGTTCTGCTAGACAATCTTTCTTCCGCTGTATCTCCAAAGTTTCGGCCCTTCTGGGTATGAAAATTTATTTTTTGTAGTTCTTCGATATTTATTCTCTGTAATTCCACAGGTCTGATCAAAATTGGATGTTCCAAGTGGAATTTACGGTAACTTCCCCGCAACTTGCTGATTTTTATCCTTTCCAGGAGATCTCACTTGTATAGCGTGCCCCGCACAAAATAATTGATATAAAATTTTGAAACCCATACCAGAGATACTAATGAATATCCACTATCCAATGAAATGAGTCTCACTCAATTTGGATACTCCAGGAAGAAGTTATGATTTTTTTACCCAAACAACCAGCTTGAGACTAGTCAATAGGACTAGTCATATACCCTATCTTCCACAAGGTGTATATACAAATGTAAGATGACCCAGAATATGGATTTTTTACCATAGATACCTTACTAATTTATGTGAATAGCCTCTATATTTCAGGGTCTGAAACATTAAAGAAAATTTTTTATAGAAAAAATTCCGCAATGACTCAATTCAGGATGATTCCAGAACCTTATCTTACACAGGATGTATATCCGAAATTATAAGGCCTCAGGAGCTGAAATTTTAACCCAATGTACCTTAATCCGTGTGATAAATATCCTCCAAGATGTTCCTTCTGAAACATTTTAGAAAAAAATTTATAGCGAAAATTCCAAGGTGTCTCAGATGTAGCAACGAAACCCCAAGACCTTGAGCTCTGATACCATATATTAAGAACCAAATATCAATATAGCATAGAAAAACCTCAGAATAAGTACTCAACGCCTTGAAAAAGAGAGAGTTTCAGATAATAAGCCTATTCGAGGGGGAAACCTCCTTATACACCACATAAATGTTCAAGTACAAGATGATTCCAAATGAAAATGTCTCAGTATATATAGAAGACTAGGAAGTACAATTACAACTAATGGAGTCAAGCCGACATAAATAAAATAAAATTACTAATGTAATATGCCCCAATTAAGGGGTAATGAGCCACTATTTAGGGATTAACAATGTATCATTGTGAATATTGTATTATGTGAGAGGAGACTGTGAGAGAAAGAAGAGGAAGTTACAATGGGTGTGTTGTAGGTTGTATCCCTTCATTTGCTGGATAATAATAAAGGAAGGACCTGACAATTTCTCTGGTGGACGTAGAACACATTGTGTGAACCACATACATCTGTGTCTCTATTGTATTGTGTATCTTCTGTGTATTATTTTCGCATTTGTTTTATTTTATTTCTCCACGATCTTATTTTTCTAACAACTGGTATCAGAGTGAAATGTAACTTCTAGGAAAAGAGGGTTCCTGGTTCAAGTGGGAGCAATGGAAGAATATGGAAAGTTTAGGTTCAAGAAATTTAACGACCAAAACTATGAATTATGGAAGATGCAGATGGAAGATTATTTATATCAGAAGGATCTATTCCTACCATTGGGAGGAATAGAAAAGAAGATTATGGACATGAAGGATGAAGAATGGGAGATTCTTGACAGAAAGGCTCTAGGAACGATACAGCTGAGCCTGGAAGCGTCAGTGGCTTTCAATATTTTGAAAGAAAATACAACGAAGGAGATGATGGATGCATTGGTTAAACTGTATGAAAAAACCTCGACGTTCAATAAGGTATTTCTAATGAAGAGATTATTTAATATGAAGATGTCAGACGATGAGTTTGTTGCAGATCATTTAAATGAATTTAATACAATTACTAATTAGCTAAGTTCCGTAAAATTGGACTTTGATGATGAGGTCAGGGCTCTTCTAATCTTGCGCTCATTTTCATAAATCTGGAACGGATTGGTCATGGCTGTAAGTAACTCTGTATTTGGTTTCAACACTTTAAAATTTGATGATGTTGTTAGTGTTATCCTTAGTGAGGAAATGCGATGGAAAAGCACAGGTGAGACATCAAGTAATGTGTTAAACGTGGAAAACAGGGGAAGACAAAAGGATAGAGGAAAGGGCTCACAGAACCATGAGAATTATAGGAAGGAAAGATCCAAATCCATACTTGGAAAGATAGAGTGCTAGAATTGTGGAAAGAAAGGAAATCTAAAGAAAGACTACAGAGCTCCAAAGAAACAAAGAGATGGACAACAAGAGAAAAATCAGGAAGCAAATGTAACAGGTGATGTGTTACAAGATACATTGATTCTTTTTGTACATAATATTTTTGAGTCTTGGGTAGTAGATTCAGGGGCTTCATTTCATGCCACACCCCATAGTAAACATTTTCTAGATTATGCTCAAGGTGATTTTGGACAGGTTCATTTGAGTGATGATGCACCATGCAAAATTGTTGGAATGGGAAAGGTAAAAATAAAGCAAAGAGATGGAAACCAATGGTTGTTGAAAGAGGTAAGACATTTTCCAGATCGAAGGAAAAATATGATTTCAACAGGGAAGTTGGCAAGTGAAGGTTGTATATCCATATTTACAGATAAGGTGTGGAAGGTCACCAAAGGATCATTTGTGATTGAAAAAGGAGAGAAGGTAGGTAGATTGTATTTATGTATTGGTAATACTGACTCTTCTATCTCTTTAGATTATATAGGCTTGGATACAACACTGTGGCATCATAGGATTGGACACATGAGTGAGAAGAGGATGCATATACTTCACAAAAGAAATTTTTTGCCAGATCTTAAACAAATTGATTTGGATTTCTGTGAGCATTGTGTTTATGGAAAACGAAAGAGAGTCAGATTTCTCAGAGTCAGAAAATAAAAGAAGAGTGAAAGGTTAGAGCTTGTGCATACATATGTATGGGGACCAACTCAAGTATCATCTCTTGGCGGTTCTCATTACTATGTTACTTTTATTGATGATGCAACTAGAAAAATGTGGGTTTATTGCATTTGATAAAAATATGATGTTTTTGATACTTTTAAGAAATTGAAAGATTTAGTTGAGAATGAGACAAGAAAAAGATTGAAGTGTCTCAGATCAGACAATGGAGGTGAATATTGAAACAAGGAGTTTGATGCTTACTTTTCATACCATGGGATTCGTAGAGAGAAGAAAATCAAAATGTACAGTAGCAGGAGGAACAAGTACCTCGAACTCCTGCAAGTGTTGTTAGAAGATATACCAAGTTAAGTAGACCCCCTGAACAATACTCTCCTTCATTTTATTATTTATTGTTGACTGATTTTGGTGAACCTGAATGTTATGAAGAGGTAATGCAGGTAGACACCAAAAATAAGTGGGAGAAAGGAATGAAAGAGGAAATGAATTCCTTGGTAAATAAACATACATGGTATTTTGTTCAGTTGCCTGCAACAAAAAGATCATTGCAAAATAAACGAGTTTACAAGTTGAAGGAATAAGATGGATGAAAAAAACAGTACAAGGATAGACTTGTTGTAAAGGGGTTTGCACAAAATAAAGGTATAGATTTTGATGAAATATTTTCTCCTGTTGTTAAAATGACTTCAATTAGGACTATTTTAAGTCTTGTGGTAGTAGAATATTTGCATCTTGAGCAGTTAGATGTAAAACCAACTTTTCTCCATGGGGATTTGGAGGAAGAGATTTATATGCAACAACCACAGGGGTATGAGGTCAAAGGGAAGGAAAATTTGGTATGCAGGTTGAAGAAGATCTTGTATGTCCGAAAGAAAGATCCAAGACAGTGGTAATTGAAGTTTGACAGGTTTATGATAGAACAAGTTTATAGTAGATGTCATTCTGATCACTGTGTTTATTTTAAAAAGATAGAAAATGGAAGCTATATTATCTTGCTATTGTATGTAGATGAAATTATTTTTGTAGGGTCTAATATGCAGGATATAAATGTGCTCAAGAAGAAATTAGCTAATTCATTTGCGATGAAGGATTTGGGTGTTGCAAAGAAAATCCTTGGTATGAGAGTAACAAGAGAGAGGAAAAATTGCAAATCGACATTGTCTCAGGGTAAGTACATAGATAAGGTGTTGGAGAGGTTTAGAATGTAGAATGAAAAACAAGTTAGTACATCTTTGGCCAACCATTTAAAATTAACTAAGGAAATGTGTCCGAAGACACATTAGGAGATATAATACATGTCGAGGGTCCCTTATTCATCAACAATTGGCAGCTTGATGTATGCAATGGTTTGCACACGACCAAATATTGCACATGCAGTGGGAGTTGTGAGAAGGTATATGAACAATCCAGGTAAAGAACATTGGGAGGCAGTAAAGTGGATTCTCAAGTATTTGAGAGGTACTTCTGTTAGAATTAATGATTATGTTGAGTTGGAGATTGGTT
>JASDQU010106069.1:89382-108908 GCA_032191745.1 Picea mariana
TGAAACTGGTGACTCTTGGTTCAATTGCCAGAAGATTAAATTGCTAGAAAAGTGTGGGTAAGTCAAACACCATTTCTCTGTAAAGGACACTCCGTAATTTAGTAATATGTTGTTGCCAACAGGTGGAAACCTATTGCATATCATTTCTGGTTTCAAGGTTTTGTCTATGAAGAAAAATTACCCTTTATTCTTTTTATCAAAATATGAATCACATAATGAAATGTTAAAGTTCAGGGTGTGTTTCAAATAGTATGTATGATGGATAGGAATGAAGTTTTCTCTTCTCGTTTCCATTAGTTTCTTATCTTTACTTAGGAAATTTCGGAAGGACTAAATGCATAGGTATTCCTAATTTTCAAGTAAACTATTTCGTGCCAATGTATGTTACTGTTTGAATTAGTATAACAACCTCCTAGGTAAGTGTGTCATGCTAGCACTCTATCCATGGTCAAACATCCCCACCTAAACTGAGCCATCCATATGTCCATCAAGCATCTCCAAGGGACTAGGAGACTTAGCGCTCTCCTAGCTAGGTGAAGACACTTTTCGAGTAGCTCCAAAAGATAACAATGTTCTGTCTTCTTCTAGACTATTTGATGGTTTTGGTTCTATCCTAGAGGGTTCTGCATCATCTATGTTTGTGGTTGCTTCTTTGGCTGCTGTTGATTTTGATTCTCGAGGTTCTTTTGCTGAGTTTACTATCACTTACACCAATTTTGTTGTTTGTTGTTAGTACTTGGACATAGATGTATAGGTTCTGAATCATGGATTCAATGCAATTGAGTTGTTTGGCCACCTCCGTTTGGACCATGGTGCCCACATTAACTTCAGTATATGGCATCTCTTCATAATCTGTCCAAGGATGGTTTAAGGAGTAGATGCTATCAAGTTTGGATCCCCAAGAATGAAAGAGAGGATATGATAGTTACCATTAGAGATGGGTGTCATGAATTTTCTCTAACTTGGTTTAGGGAATGCTCCCACTACATATGAGGTTGATGAATAATTCTTTTGAGTCTTTCCTGAGGAATGTTTTTAGGTTCACTGATCTTTAGAAGGCAGTTTGTTTTTCTCTACTTATAGAAGCAATACAGATCAAGAGGAAGGGAATGGATTCATTTATCACTATGCCACAAGCATATACAACAATCTTGCTCAAGTCTTTTTCCCAGTTATGATAAAATATTAATATCCTTATTTTGTTTTTATCTAAAAACAACATTCTAGTAGATGCTTAACCAAAAGGTGAGTTAGAGGCTAAACTTCACAACCTTATGTTAGATTGTTGTTCATGCCCATAGATAGATGTCAAATCAATGGAAATACTTTTTGTCTCTTTCTCAATTCAAGGTATGATTTTAGGTTGCATTCATACAATCGACCTAAAGGGGAAGGATGATAGGGTTGGTGCTTCCAAATCTGTTGGATGCATACTTACTTTAAAATCTTTCTAAACATATCATTCAACAATTTCTATCTTGGACAAAAGGTTAAAGTATCCTTTAAGGAGTATGTTTATTTCACTGTCGTTCTTGAAGTCAAATTTGATATAAGTGTTCCATTGGTTTTGAAATAAATAGTGAATATGAGAAAGTATCGTCAAATGGATATTCCACTAAAGAAGGAGAAGCATAAAAATTTTACTGTGGGACATGGAAAACAATGAAAAAGTCAAGGAAAAACCTCTCTTTCATTACTTTAGTTGTGCATTATTATGAATACTTTCATCCTTGGAGAAAATTTTCACTTTGTGTGTGAGTTATCAGCCTTATACCTTCTATTTCATTCACCTTTTTGTTCTTATGATCAATTTCAAGCATGCCTAATCTAACCTTTTATTCTAGGGATAATGAGTCACTCCACTTCAGCTCATTTCATATCATGTCTCTTATTGACAACCATTTATCTATTATGTTTTAAGGGCAAGTGATAGTTAACTTTACTTGCATACATTTCACCTAACTAGATTTTCAACTCTTATATTCATCATTCATCCTTTATGGTGCACTATCTGCAAGAAGCACATGGATACTGGATGCTATATAATGGTTCTATACTTGATTTTCCATGTTATCTTTTCTTAGGTTATTGAAGGGACCCTTTTTTCTTCCATATGGTGGTTGAATTTCATATTCCATAAAGCATGCTATGCAAACCCCTTTGTTGATTGGATAAATACCTCCATTGCCCATACTTTACTACCACTTACCTTGCAAACCTCCATTCCATACCATGAATAACAACACACATTGTCTTGTTTGTCTTTTAAAGTTTGCTTGGTTGAAATATTAGTGTATACTAAATCAATGAATTGATGTTTAAGGTACTGATGGTTGTATTACTATTCAAAGCATCAATGTTAGGCCAATGAACAACACTATGAAGGTGGAAGTGCATGAAGGATAGGGATTCTTCATTATTCACAAGAGTACATGAAAATCAAATCCAGGTAAGCCCATGAAAGTTTTGAGTTTGAATTTACATTCTCTTGCATATTTATCAATGATTATGAATGCATCATGTCATTGATTTAGGTGTTATTTGAATAACTTAGTGAGATATTGGGATAATAATGTTTACATGGAGATTTATCTCACTTGGTAGAATAGGCTTAGGAAATTTCCTAAATCATTTATCCTTTGAAATTGTTGATGAAAAGTACTTATGCCAGCTCATGCATTGGTATTGTCAACGAGACCTAGTGGTATTTCTTCTCATCCAATGACTAATCTTACATATGAATGAAATTTCACATGATCAAGTGATGAGGTAGGATTGAAATATTTTACTTCTCATGATGTTGTCGGTATTTCATTAAGGTTAAAAAGAAGGAAAACTTCTCTTTTGCAAAAAAAATTAAAATTCAACAAGTAATCCCTCTTGCCAACTCTGAGATGATACTTTGTTTTAGTGGAGCTGGAAATTGCTTTGATACTCTGTTTTAGTGGAGCTGAAAATTGCTTAACACAATATGGTTGCTAGAGTTTATTTTTCTTCAACACTTAAACCATATGAGACCACTCTCATGAATGTATTGCTTGCAACTTTGAATGGTGAACCTTAGAGATATTTCAGATTACAACTTTATTTGAACAAATAGGGGTCATTCAGGCACAATATGTGTGTGAATTTCCTGGCATGATAAACATAATTTTAGGTTCACAACTATTACCTTAAAATCAACATACAAACAAAGGGAAAATAGTTGTTATGTAGGTATGAATTTATTCAAAAACGTGTGTTCAAAAAACTGTTATAGTGCAGCTCTGTGTAAGTATGGTTATGACTCAAAATTTTGTGATTCTCTTAATGTTATAGCCCAAGTAACCAGATATGGAAACTGTATATTATTGTTGGTTTGTTGACAAGAATATGGAAGTATTGCCAGAGATAAAGGATAGCCTCTTCAACCAGAAACATCAAGTGTATTACAGTGAACCAATGATAGGTTTATACAATTATTTCCATCATGTAATACTCAGATAAATCCCTCAGACAATTTCTATATCAAAGCTCTAAATCACTATAAATTGTTTCAACCGATTTGTAAAAGAGAGTGAATCCAACACCTTCCAATTGTTTTCCAGTTATGCCAAGTGTGGGCCTATAGGTAGCAGATGAAAAGTTTATGTGTCAATGATGAGTTACAGTATATGTATCAGTAATAGTCCCAGAAATGTCTAAAATCCACCACGAAGATTTTTGGAGTTTAAATGGGGAGAGCAATTACAACAGGTTCAAGTTAAAGTCCTAGAATTGTCTAAAAACATACATGACACCCAAGGTTTCTCAATTGGAAAGTGGTTTCCTATTTTTCAATCTATCATTCACTAGATTTCTATCAAGAAGAAGGAAAGTATGACTTACAAAAGAAAAATTAACTTATGAGCAAGGGTGTGACTAAATTTATAAGGAATGATTGACATTTCATTATTGCATCCTTGTAATTATGAGTTTACTTTGATTAGGGAGGATTTATATTTATGATCATTATCCCCATGTTTATGATTACTATAATTGTATCTACATGTTTTATGACTATTCCCTTCATGATTTGTGGTGGAAACTAAGGTCTAGGGTGTGCCTTATCTAAGAGGAAGACATCCTAAGAAACCAAAAAACGAACATAGTGGAGTTAGGGTGAAGTTGTCATGGTGATAGTGTTAGATGATCAAGATTTTATGCAATGCATACTTATTGTAGTAGTGAAGGCCATCTTAGTGAAATGCATTAATGTAGAGCTCTTCAGGGGAAAAGTTCCTTTGTGGTGCGTGCCATGGTGAAGCATGGCAGGCATAGATATTTATGGTGAAGAGCACCTTATGGAGAATGTCTTGGTGGTTGGAATCCAATTTTCCACTAATTCCTGTTGTCATAATAATTGACCAACTATCCACATTTCAAGAATGAGCATGTTTTATGCTTATCACATTTTCTCTCGGAGCAGTCCCTGAACTCCTTAAAACTTGCAAAAGTTTTATAACAGTTAAGGCTACTTGTCTCCCTCAAAATAATTGTAACCCTTTGTAAAATTCCATAATTCAAACTTTATGAGGGTGACTAATCTTTATATCCTAGAAAATACTTCTCCCTAAATTTATCCTTATGTTGGTATCAAATTACATGATAAGATCATCCATAAGAGAGAGAGTACAAAGCCTAGGAATCATGACTTCAACCTATGTTTTCTCCTTTTTCCATACAAGACTTTACTTCTGTAATATTGGCCACTTGACATCATATATGCAGGTGCAAAATTAGAAGAGACAAGCCATTGTCTGACACAAAGTGAAACATATGTATAACCCCCACCTCCAATACAATTAACTCAAACAATTCAAATAATAATGAGGCATTCTTAGCTTGGTCAAAACATCTACAAATTTTAAATAAGTGTAATGCCTATAGGACAAGAAACAAAAATATCCAAAGTGGTCATGTTCATAGTGTAGCAAGCCTTGAACGTCGTTGGCTCCATGTTTGTAATAATATTGAAGGTTAAATCATCTTGAACCAAAACTAAAAGTATTCCTACTTTGTATCCACAACTTGGATAGTACTGTGAGTAACAAAACTATGGTTACTATTATGAATATTGACATCAATTCTCTTCCAAGTTAACTGTGTGAAACCTGCCCCCATTTTTCTGTTATTCTGGATTTGCTTTCATTTTTTTATTTTTTATGTGTGGTTCTAAATAACATCCAAAATAACTAAAGTTTTTGTTCAACATTTCAAATGGATCAAAAACTCTGACGGGGTCTGTGTATTTTTTCATGGAGGTAGAAAAAGGCGTATGGGAATCTTTGAAGCTAGCAACAACAGTTGCAGTAAAAGAAAAATTAGTAAAAGAGACTCGTGCATTTAACAAATTAGGAACTGAACTAGCACCAAATAGGTCATTAGAGACATTCAAGGATGCTGCAAAGGGATCTCCACTGACAGTAGAATCATGGTTTTTTGTTTCCTTTCTGAAAATATAGAAATGCATCTATATTCCATTGACTACCCTACAGACTAAGTAGATGATCATAAGTATAACGCTCCTTTTTTTTCATTTTACTCTCCAATTATTTAGAAGTAGATTCTACTTTGGCAATAAATGTTTCCTCAAGATAAATGTTTGCTAGAGTGTTATGGTTTGGAAACAATTTTTCTTCATTTCCTAGATCACTAGAAGCTCCTTTTCAAATTGTTGTGTGTTCATGTAGAGTATCATTATCTATCCAACATATAACTTCAAGTTGGATATCGAGGAGAGATTCGTCTTGTGAATTCTTAGTGGAGTATGCCTACAATAACATCTTGTATTGACAAATAGGGAATCATTGTCACAAGAGGAAAACAATCGATCATTTCACCTCTGGAATGATGTCAATTCCAATGGATTATGTTCACTATAATGAACAATAATGTTTTTTGTAAAATCCTTCACAAATTAGTTTGCAACATATCTCCAATCCTCTGCACACAACTTAGCCATATTTGTGTCCCTGGTTTTCCAAAAACCTTGAATTTGCATGAAAACACATTTTGAGTCACCTTGCATATGAATTTAGGATATCCCTTGACTCGGAGTGACTTTCCAAATCCAAAAATGATAGCATGATACTCAACAACATTATCTGTTGCAAACACAACTCTCTTTCTCAAGTTATATACCACTTTACCATATTGGTTTCACAACAGATCTTCAGCTCCAACTCCTCTTTTCTCAAGTGCCTCTAGAAATGATTGGAACCATGGAAAATATGTTCCTGGCCCCCAAAGTCCAATCCATAGTATGTAACACATATTGTGGGGCACTAACATTCTTGTTGTTGAATAATAAATCACCCAAGCTTCTAGCAATAGTACCTGGATTTCAAGTACAACCTCACCAATGTGACTAGCTTTCCCTTCAAATTTGGGAGATAAATTCTTGTCCTTAAGTCACTCATCATAGACTAGAAGCACATCATTTCTTATCCAAACCACTTCACTGGTTTCTCACTGGTTGTTGTAGCCAAGAACATCTTTTTTCTGAGGATGCAATGAGTCTATTGTATATTAAACATATTACTCCTTCCATTATACCAATAGACTTTGACTTAAGCTTTGAATATGGAATTTTTTTTCTAGGCATGAATATTCAACACATGGATTATCACTCGAAAATAAAAAGAGAGGATACTACTTTTCAAATTGCAAATTTGTATCCAGAAGTATCTCATTATAATTGTATTAAATTCTTATCCATATGCCACATCCATACAATATATCTACATGATAACACAACCTCTGTTACCAGCTGTTGATATGCCATTCATATTGGAAAGCCTTTGTAATGAAATAGTTCTAGTTCGTCGAGGAGAAATAAAAAGAAGTCTTGAATGTGGCCAGGCAAGGAACATCTAATGCAAGAACAACATTCCTCAACAACAATTATTTTTCTTGAGGAGCTGAGAAATCAAAATTGGCCTTGATTGTGGCTGGGAAAGAAACATGTAGTGCAGGAACAACAATCGTCAACAACAGTTATTTTTCTTCAGGGGACTTTGATGGTTTCTGGAGCTATGAAAAAGGAAACCAAAGTTGCTACTGATTTGGGTACTGGAAGTAATTGTTACGCACAACTAGGCTAGGTACTTGCTTGAGTTTTTAAATACTAAGGATCAGGTGAATGGGTTTGAGTTGTAGTCTAGTATGTGATACCACTTTATAACAGACTTGCCATACTACATGGCAGGGTTCATACTGAGAATTGGAAATTGAGGCTATTAAAAAAAGAGACTATATATTCCAGGAAAGGGTTACAAGATGAACGACTCCTACGCTGATATTCTTCTTTTTTATCAGAAAGTAATAAATAAATATTGGGTCGATGTGCAGCTTCTATGATGAAGACTGCATGAGGATGGAAGTCTCGAGAAATCCCTTGGAAATTTGGTTGCCACTGTTTCAAATCACATAGGAGGATGGGGAACAGATTGTTGGATCCCCTCTAACTGAATGTTGGAAAAACATATGTGCAATATTGGATAAGGAAAAGAAAAAAAATGGCAATGGTTTGAAAGCCAATGCAGAAAAAATGTGTCAATATAGGTTTGGTTCATATATTTTCATCATTGTGAAGAGGATCTGAAGGTGAAAATTTCCATACAAATTTCAAGTCAAATTTTCTTTCCTTAAGCATGCATCAAAATGAAACATAAATTTTGTATGCCCATTTGGAAGCTCTAACTAATCCGAGAGAACAATAATCTCTTTATAAGAATTGTGTTGGGGTGATATCTAGCACTTTAGGTAATCAGATTGACATATGCTTCAGTGTACCATCTCAACAGAATGGGTTTATATTGGGAATTGTGCCCATTGTTTTGTCAAAGTTCGAACTTGTCATGTTTATATGATTTATGTTAGGAATGAAAATCTAAACTAACTACATTAGTCACTGAAGTTGTGGGCTATATTGGTCTGTGTGACCCAGTGGTCTCATCAAATCTGCTGGCAGGAATTAATTAGAGATCTTCACTCCATAGTGATGAAAATTTGAATATACATGTAATAAATAGAATTAATGGATCAAAAAATACAGATAGTCATTTACAACTGGAGGAAGCCTCTTTTGATGAAGAATTCTCAATGGAGGAAGCACAAAAAGAAGACAAAGAGACTGCTACAATGAAGAGATTTCATGCATTGTACCTGTAGCAGATGGCTATGGCATGGGAAGCACCATTAATTCAATCCCCACTGCTGGAAGAGACCTCACTTTATTGTTCAACAATTTATGCAGGAGTGAAAATATACCACCTAGGCAACAATGACCAAAAAGTGGGGAAGACTTTTTGGTCAGGAAATCTCACTCAAATAACTCATAGAGGTGGGTTTGTTAAATGTTTCATATCAGAATGATCATGAAGAAAAAATTTCCCTACAGTTGCATGAGCATATTCAGAAATTCATTAAGTCTACATGCATGAAGTTCTTTGTTGACATTATCACACAATACAAGCTACAACTGAAATGTTTGTAGCGGGAGTTTGAAGGTATCCTTAGCACTGAAGAAGGAAAATAGTTGTATATTAACACACCAAATTCTTTCCAGGGGCAAGAGTGAAAAGGGATAGATCTGAAATAACTAATACACAATTGTGGCACATGCTATTGTAGACCAAGCACAGGGAACAAAGGTCTTTACCCAATGCTGGAATGTCAAAAAGGGAAAAATCCAGGTTGAAGGGAACTTCTCCTTTCACAAATGATGTTGTATATGTATGTGTTTGCTTTTCCTAGGAAATCTCACATTTTTTGGGGGAGAAATGAAACTATGAATGTCACTTCATAACATCATAGGATATGTTGGTCTTTATCCAACATTTTATAGCAGCCTTTTCAATCACATCAATTTTTCCTTGCCTTTGCAACTGAGACCATTATGCTTCAATGCTTCACAAAGATGCAATACAATTTCTCTTGTGATACCATGACAAAACTTAATTGTCAAAAGTAAACAATATGCTTCTATGGTGACAAATCAATATTAAAAGTTCTCTTGTTACACCATGACACAACTTTATTTCATAAAGTAAAGAAATAGCGTGTGGTGGATTTCCTATTTGGTCAACATTTCCTTCACAATCAACATTGTAAAATTGTAGAAGTTGTTGAATCTCTTCACTACAAGTGCACACACTAAAGTTAATGATAAAACTAAGTGTTCCCTTTAGATATTGCAAAATTAGTTTAGTTGCTTGCCATAATTACATGGGTTCTTTATTGGATGCAAATTCGATTAATAAAACAATTGTTTGTAATTAATAAGTTAATAATGTAATGTGATCTTAATCAATGGATTTGAGCTTGTTAATATGTATAAAATAGAGATTAGGATTGGCATGAGACTCCACATGAACAATCAAGAGAAAATCCAAGACAATCAATACAGACATGTGCCTGTGGTACCCAAATATTCAATGTATTATAAATGAATGAAACAAGTGTACACGATACTAGAATGCAATTGAGAGACATCCATCTAGTGAATATCCCACTGGAAACTATCAATGAGTGGAAGCAGAATCAAAATGGTGTCCATCTTGGAAATAGGAGCAAAATTATCTTGAGTTACCAATCAAGATTTATGCTTCTCAATTATACCATTCACATATAATTTCATATTATAGACCCATTTATATCCAAAAATATACTTCCCTAATGGAAGAGGTATCGACTCCCATATATCATTTTTCATCAAGGATATATATTCTTAATCTATAACATCTACCATGCTTTCCATGAGCTTATTCATAGTAATGAGGATCATAAGTCATCATGAGTATAAATACAGTGAAAAGTTTGTTTTTTTTCTTATGACCATGAGTCTTTCGAAGTGTTCAAGACATCATCTAAATTAGAGCTTGTTGCCTCAATGAATTTTGTATCCCACTTAGGATGACAAGTTTCTCCAACAAAAAATGATTCAATAACACAAGGAACATCTCAAGAAGATGCAACAACTCTATTTCATCCTCGAAATAGTATGCAATCTTGGCAAATATTAAGCATTGATAGGAGAAACATCATAAAAATGATGAGGTGGACGAGAAGGAAAACTTGAGGAAGGGGTCTTCTCTTTGAAGACAACATCCCTTTAAAGGAGATGTCCATATAAGTTGGATAAAAAATGTGAAATTCGATCTTGTTTCTTTGTCTAGCAGGCTGCCTTTGGGTGTTTGGTGTATCATAATATTCTCTTGGTAAGTTTTCTTTCCCTACACATAGGCATCAAAATATAGGACAAATGTGGTGACCCTGTTACTTACATCAATTCTGTAATTTTGATCATTGGGCATTGCCATGCCTGTTTTTAGGAGTAGGAAAGATTCACCAATATTTTACAAGATTACATAATTGACTAAAATATTAGCCAAAAAATTATATATATATATATATATTATATTATTGATAAAACAACCTTCAATTTTTCCTATGTATCATGGAGATTTGCCCATTTATTATACATATAAATTTAGGGGGGGTTCTTAAAATCACCCCTGATTGCAAAATCTATTTATGTTTGTCACAATGTGACATTACTATCCACATCGTAACAACATACCTATGTTCGTCACATTGAAACATCAATTTAGGTTCATGACATTGCGACGTCAATTTATCTTCATGACATTGTGACATCAATTTATGTTGATGACATTGCGACGTTGCTATGTTACTATGTTCAACAAAATGACAAACATAGCCCTATCGTCATGATGTGACAAACATAAACGAACCTGGCAACGTGACAAATATTTCCCTATTGTCACATCCTCTCGTTGCAATGTGACACACATATCTTGACGTTGCATTGTGGCAGAGATTTCCAAACGTTGCAATGTGACGAAAATAACCTATTGTTGCATTCTGATGTGCACAAAACAATGCGACAGTGCGACAAACATAGACCAACATTGCAATGAGATGAACATTTTGTGATATTGCAATGTGAGGAGTAAAACCCACTGTCAAAATTTTTCAAACCTATTCCAACACCAACCCTATCATCTGATGAACATGCCTCGACGTTCCAATGTGACAAACAAAATTGTACGTGACAACATGAAAAACACAGTATGTTGCAATGTATTAAACATAGTAATGTCGCATAGTGACAAACATAGTAATGTTGCAATATGATGAACATTAAAACTTTGCAATTTGTTGAACATAGTAATGTTGCAATTTGTTGAACATAGTAATGTTGCAATGTCATGAACATAAACTAACATCACAATGTCATGAACATAAACTAACGTCGCAATGTGACGAACATATGCATGTTGTTGCAATGTGGATAGTAACATCACATTTTGACGAACATAAATAGATTTTCTAATGTGTTTCACATCACCTTGTCGTCGCAATGTGACAAACATATACCCCGATAGCAATGTAATAAACATTGACATATTGTTACAATATGATGAACATATCCCTGTCATGACAATGTGAGGAACATAAATGAACATCACAATGTGATGAACATTTCCCTATCTTTGCAATGTGACAAACATATCCTCATGTTGCAATGTGACACACATATCCTCACGTCACATTGTAATGAAAATTTCCATATGTCACAATGCGACAAACAAAACTCATTGTCACAATGTGATGTACACAAACCGATGCAACAATGTGACAAACATAGACCAACATTGCAATGAGATGAACATTTCCTAATGTTACAATTTGATGAACATAATCCATTGTGAGACTTTGAAAAACCTATTCCATCATCATACTATGGCAAACAAGAATCCTTCATCACAATTTGATCATCGTAACCTTACAATGTCATGTGATGAACAAAAGTTGATGTCATAATGTCACGAACAAAACCTGATGTCGCAATGTACCGAACAAAACATGATCAACATAGCAATGCAATAATGCCATAGGAAAGTTTGATAAAAAACATAATGAACATGGTCAACCATAATCAGATCCACATGGTCAATGAAGGTTAGTCGTTGGCATGGTCAACCATAGTCAACCATGATCATTGCCATTTAATATATTACTATATTAATACTTTAATAATCTATTTATTAAGGTAATGATACTTTAATGATGTATTTATTAATGCATTATTAATAATTTAATATATTACATCATACATTAATGTATTATTACTTCAATTTTAATGCAATAATATTTTAATAATCTATTACCAAAGTCATTAAGGTCAATGTATTACTATTAAATATTTATGTATTATTAATGTATTACTTAATCAATGTATTAATACTTTAGTAATGTATTTATTAATGCATTTAATGTATTAAACTTATTTTATTATTATTATTATTGTAATAATATATTATTAATTTGTTACTTTATTAATATTTTAGCAATGTATGAGTTAATATTGTATAAATGTATTAATTAATTATAACATTACATTATTAATGTGTTATCTTCATACTCTATATTATACATTAATGTAAATTTATACTTTTATTTATACATTATATTAATGTATATATTTTCATAATGTATTATTATTATATTATTACTTAAATAATGTAGTATTAATGTATTATTACTTTGTGTATTATTAATGTATTATTACTTAATTTTCATAATGTATTTATCATTTTATTAATAATTTAATATGTTACATTATACATTATGTATTAATAATTTAATCATATGTTAGTAACGAAACTAAAATCAGTCTATTACCACTTTATTAATATATTATTAATGTATTACTTTATCATTGTATTAATATTTTATTAATGCTTTAATGTACTAATACTTTAGTAATGTATTTATTAATGCATTTAATGTATTAATTGTTTTTTTGTATTGTTATTGTAATAATGTGTTATTAAGGTATGAATTAATTAATATATTACATTATACATTAATGTAAATTTATATTTTAATTTATACATTACATATAACATATTAATGTTTTAGTATTGTATTTATTAAAAAATATTATTATATTAATTAATTAAATTATTCCATTATATTATACATTAAATTATTAATGTATTAATATTTTAATAATCTATTACTAAAGTCATTAAGGTCAACGTATTATTACTAAATATTTATGTGACAATCTCACTTGGGATTCTGAAACTAGCTATAATTTGATTGAATACGAAGAAGACAACATTATTACCATCATATTTAACTGTAGGCATGGCCTCAGCCCACTTAGTAAAGTAATCTACGACCACGATCACGTGTTGATGCCCCCCAGCCGAAGTTGGGTTGCAATCCACAAAATCCACCCCCCACTTGGTGAAGGGACCGACGGTAATGACTGGATGGAGAGGTGTTGGATGCGAGCACATTTTCCAAGTGAAAACCTAGCAAGGGTGACACTTCTTAACTGCTTCGATGCAATATTTAAAAACAAACGGCCAAAAATAATCGACTCACAAAATTTTATGGGTTGTTGCAATCCCAGATAGATGACCACGACATGCCCCACTGTGGCAGTCATTTATAACGTAGTCAACTTCTTCATGAGTTAAAAAACAACACAAGATAGTGTCTACTCCTTGACGATAGAGAGTGTTGTCGATGATAAGGTAATTCTTAGCTTGGTATCGCATACGTTGTTGGTCATCTCGCGAGAGATGTTGAAGGAACTTCAAAGTGTGAATATAGACAAAAATATCTCCATAACAGGGGTTTGATGATGAGTCAAGGAAGATGTGTTCATCCACAAATGAATCAACATGAATGACATTCTCATCTAACCGAGGGAAGTCAAATATTAACTCTGCAAAAACTAGTGACTTTTTGGACTTCGTAGAAGCGAAATTGAGATTGAATTCTTGTAGAATGGAAATCCATTTGTTGTACTTTACCC
This sequence comes from Picea mariana, assembly GCA_032191745.1. Classification (NCBI taxonomy): domain Eukaryota; kingdom Viridiplantae; phylum Streptophyta; class Pinopsida; order Pinales; family Pinaceae; genus Picea; species Picea mariana. The sequence continues at coordinate 103,265 of JASDQU010106069.1, forward strand.
CTATGATATGCTTAGTAAGGACGTATTGAAATGGATTGACATCGGCAACCAAAATAGTTTTTCAAATCAATATATAGTTTTGTAATCGTTGGACTGTGTGGGAAGCCAAAGATATCTTTTCAACATGAGAATATTTGAGTTCATGGCTGAATAATTTTCAACTAAGATAGTAAATGATGTTCTCCTAGAGCTCATCATCCTCCTGAACCAATACAATACCAATCGTCTCTTCGGATGCGGTGACATAAAGCACGTAATCTCTACTGTAGTCTAGAGACTTCAACAGAGGCATCGATACCAAGGCTTTCTTCAAAGCATCGAAGGATTCATGGGCTCGCTCATCCCAGATAAAGGAGTTTCCTTCTTTAAGAGATGCATGAAACCCTTAGTAATATTGGGATATTTCACTATAAACCATCGTAAAAAGTTAGCTTTCCCCTGTAAACCTTGAAGTTGACGAATAATGTGTAGGGGAGGCAATCAAAGTATTGCCTCAACCTTTAACGGATCTACCATGATCCCATTCTCAAATACTAAACATCCTAGAAGTCGACCTGACCTAACGCAAAAGATGCACTTATGAGGGTTCGAACGGATGCGATAATGGTGACATATTTCAAAAACTAGTCGAAGGTGTTTAGGGTGATCCACTCTCTTACGGGAGTGAGCAACGAGATCGTCTATATAGGGTTCAACTATGTGTTTGATATCGTGAAATGTGAAGGTCATATCTCGTTGGAAGGTTTCTTTGGCATTATTAAGGCCGAAAGGCATCTTCTGGTACACGAAAGTACCCCAGGGACAAATAAATGTCATCTTATGTTGATCCTTAGGCTTAATCTAAATTTGGTTATACCCTGAAAATCCGTCCATAAAATAAAAAAATTTGCTTCCCACACATTCATTGAGAATCTGATCAATGAAGGGTGTCAGAAAGTTGTCTTTGGAACAAGCTTTATTCAGGTCACAAAAATCCATGCATACGCGGATGGTTCCTTTCTTTTTATTCACGAGAACGAGATTGGATATTGATCCAGTCAAGGGAACCAGGTAGATAAAGCCAACATTAAGCATTTTTTCTACCTTTGCCTTAATAGTTGGGGCCTTCCTAGGATTGACAACTCTAATTCGTTGTCGAACATGCTTAGCATCCGGGTAGGTTTTAATCTCATGTTCAACAATCCGAGGGTCGATTCCTGACACCTCTTCATATGACCAAGCGAACACTTAGAAAAATTCTTTAAAGAGCTCGGTGTAGATCAGAATTTCTTCTGGCGAACAATCTGCATCGATGTATACATTTTCAACCTTTCTAGGAATACGAGAGATATCGATTGTGATGATAGGAGAGATACTCTCCATGTTGCCTTCAGCATAAATGTTGTGCATATCAAATGGAACTACGGCGTTACCGAATATATCGCTCAAGGTAGATCTAAAATCATCTTGTTCGATCCTGGCAAGATCTAGGAGAAAATAAGAGCGATGATGCATATCATCCCATGGCCTGTCAGAACCATTCATGGCCTCTATGATAGATTCATCCGAAGGTAAATTATCATCAAGATAGTCATGTGAACAAGATGATGAAGTGGCCCACACTGTCTTAGGAACAGGATCATCCTCATTTTTCTACGAGGTAACAAGATATGAATCGGAGGAAGAGTCAAGAACAACTTGATATGCTATCTTTGTTGTTGATAGTGGCATGTCCATTCCAGTATGTGACCGGCCTTCACAAGATGCAGTCAAGGAAGGTAGGGTCCAAGGATCGTTAAAATACGAAGTGCAGAAAGGAACAAACCTCTTTAACGAAGAATACCTACTGGACATGGTGTATATATGATGAACTAGTGCCATGAGGTCAAAGGTACCCATAAGGGATAAATACATTCTGACACCGATATTCTCAGTTGTTGGCTAAGAATTTTCAATCATGGGGATCGATGGTCCAATAGATTCATTTGGGCTAGCATACGCAAAGGAAAATTAGTCAATCATCACAATCTTCCCATCATGAGGAAAGAAAAGAGTGAAAAAGATGGACGATATGATTTCATTCATAGCATAAGTCCAATTGCGTCCTAGTAACAATATATAGTCGAGGGGTGCATCAACCACCTCGAAATACACCTCTATCCTCATCCCACCTAAATGGATCGGGAAGGTAGGAAGAATATTGTGAGGGAGGAAGGAACGATCGTCAAAATAATTCAACATGGTCGGAGACCGAGAAAGGGTCTAAGAGCTGAGGGCTTTCCAACAGACCAGGGACATCACACATATTGCAATGCCTTCATCAACAATAGTACATTTGATGGTATACTTTGAGTATCCCACGTGGATTTGGAATGCCACATGGTAAGGCAAGCGAGGCTTCACATCTATGACGTCAAACTTGATAAATTTAGAGACATAAGGATATAGAGCTCCTAACGTAGATATCAAGTCATTTCTCTATGAAGGACATGCTTGGAGTACCTCCAGAGCCGACATCGCACAAGATATTTGACCCAGATCCTCAACAATAGAGTAATTCTGGGCAGCTCTAACATTGGGATTGTGGGTAGAGAGCTTGAGTACTCCTTTTGGAATACAAGATAGGGGCTTTGTTTTTTGGATATGTAAGGGTGTCTCCAGAGGAGGGGGAGACTCTATACTAGATACAGTCTGTGGAGAACTGTAATCGTGAGACCGAGTGGCTACATTAACCTCAGATTTAACCATATTGATGCATAAATGGTTATCGTCTTGCATCGATGGGTTTTGACTCCCACTCTCCACATTTCCATCATTTGAGGAGCTTGAGGCCATGTGTTGATTATGTGGAAAAGGATTAGTCAGCACAGTGGGCAGTAGAGATAAAAGCCTCGAAGATTCCACAAGTTTGAGGCATAAGTGGGTAAGGTGATCGTCTGTACAAAGCTTGCATGGAAACTTCACCTTTTACCTTTATTTCCTTACCTCACCGGCATTATTATTCGACTTCTCATTATTATCGTTTTCCTTGGGTTTATTATTATTCTTCTCACCCCTACGATTGTTACCACATCCTTTCTTTTTATTCCATCCTGGTTGTTGGTTACCATTTGGGTTGGTCGATGATTTCACAAAATGTACATCCGCTAACTGAGTGGGAGTGGAGGACACAGATGAAGATGACCCTCCTACAGAATGGTTTAGAGACAACTCTTTCAAATAGATTATCACCAAGTTTGCAGATTTCACATTGGCAGAGCCTACAATGCCATCAGCATGAGGCCCGTGATTTTTTCTAGGGTCATATTTTGACCTCGGTGCATCTAGAAGAATATCGTATATCATCCCAGACTAAGCATATATGAGATATAAAAATTGGTCTTTAAAAATCGATTCTTCCTCAGATGTAACCCCGAATGTAAAAACATCCTTTGAAATATAAGGTTGTAGAGACTTAAGGAACCACTCTAGCAGGAATTATGGGGGTATGTAGGCCTTGATCAACCTCTTCCATCTACACCACTCCTGGATGTGATCTGAGACATGAGTGACTTTATCATGACGAAAGGCCGACATAAGTTCTATGCCCACATTGTAATGTACTGGCAATTGGAAGACTAAAACCATCTGATTAAAATTTTTGTATGTCCCCCTTGCTAGCTCGATATACCATTTTGCGGTGACCCCTGTGAGGGTGCGTTGAAACAATGTTGATTGAATAGAATCATCGTTAAGGGAGTTTGAAGAGCACCAAAGGTGAAAAGTAGTGATGTGATCACCAGGATCCTCACTAATTTTTCCCTCGAATTTTGGAATATCCGAAGGAAGCTTGGTGGGGACGGGGGGCCATGTTGGATCATGACGCATAGGGTCATTCATTAACTTAGACAAGTCTGATAGATTGAGCATGGATAGAAATGAGAGACAGGGTCGTGGCATCTGGCCCCAAGCTCCCTGGAAAGATTGTTGTTGGGGAATCGAAACCCATCTAGGGTTATGGTACGCACCATGGCCCTGTCTGGGATTGTAATACCCTCCTCCGAACTAATTCACGAGGGGTTGGTTGGGCACCATTCCAGTAGGAATGTTATGATGAGGGTTGTAAAAAATACCCACAATTGGAGTGGCTCTAGGTTGAGGGTTTCCCAAGGTATGAAATTGACCTCCTACAGGTGTGAATCCGAAGGATAAAGGTGGATTCTTCATGCCAAATTTGTTGGTCGGAATCAGTGCAGAGGAGGTGGGTGTAAAGGATAGACCGTAAGCAGTAGCTTGTTCGCCAGGGTGGTTACTCCATCCAGAAGCATTAGGAATAGGATTAGACCTGGGGTTAACAAGAAGAAGACCTCCAACCATAGGAGTCATTTGTGGGACATGAGCACCACCAAATGAAAATGGAGTATGTGGGGGAGCCATGCCCCCAAGTCCAATACTAGTATTAGGACTAGACGTTGGGATGGAGGATGAAAATTGCGATGGGAAATTAGGCATTCCATAAGAAAAAGGGCTATATATTTTGTATTCACTATAGGTTTCGTCGTTATAGGTTGAGTATTCACTATAGGATGGACATGAGTGATGATAGGAACCTCCAGCACTACAACCATTGTGGTTGAAGGTGTCGAAGGAGTATCGTTAACTATAGTAGGTATGGGAGTTGAAGGACTCCCGATATCTTTCTGACTCGATTCATTACTCATTCTTGTATGATCACAGGTCTGGTAAGTGGAGGTGTGTGGACCACGTTTGATAACTTTATGCCTTTTAGAAGGAAATTACTAAAAATGTGGTGGTAATTGTAACAAGCAGCGAGACTTGCGGGGAAGCTGGTTTGGTCTACCGTAAGTCAGGTCTACCGTATGGGCAGGGTAACAAAGCCCGAAAACTTGAAAGCACCATGTCTCACAGAGGTAAAGTTATTAGCAATATCCCCATATACGAATAGATCCACATAAATATATCTAATGCTAAGAAGGTATTGGGGGGATATCCCCTCAAACAAATTCACGCAACCTCGTGATTAACTCTGGTTAAGCTGAGCCTCCTGAAATCACCAATTATACAATGGATTTCACCACTCCTTTAGTCAGACACATATGTTGATTTAATAGCCTTGTAGAAGTTTACTCACAAAATCCTATTCCAAGGCTCTAAATCCTAAGCTAGTTTGTGCACCCTAGAAAATAAAATTGTTTCTAATCAATTTTAAATTATCAGCGTTGTTTTTAGTGGCCTTGCTTACTAAAAAAAGGTGTGGTCGTGAAACTAATGATGTTATGAATCAACAAGTAAAATAAATGTATTTGAATAAAATGCAGATTCCTAACTTCAATTCTCAATAAATGATAAGATTTTGAAATGCAACTTTCAATTTAGTTCTGCAATTCCAAATAAGATGCAATATTTCTATACATGTGCTAAGATCAATTATAAGGACCCAAAATATCAAATGCCAGCAATACAAAATGATTAATATTTTTGTATCTTCAATATAAAATAATGAAAATGAAAGGACTGAACAATAGCTCGATATAAAGATTCTATTGTATGTAAACAAAGACAAACCAAGTAGGATATCAAGAAACAAACACCCAGCCCAAGATGCAAGGATAATCAATGAAAAGCATGATGAGAAAGGCACCGCCTGAAAATTCAACCAAAGAAG